>QKYT01000134.1:129298-141467 GCA_003550305.1 Glomus cerebriforme | reverse complement strand
GCGTCAAAAAAATTTATTTAATATTCGAAACTCCGAAACGCCAATTTGCATGATTATTTATGACACAATTTTAATGATCAGCAAGGCTAATTTTACTATATTTTTATGGTCAAAATGCGGACNAATATATTTGCAAAATTTTATGACGATCTGGCCAAAATTGAAAAATTCTTTATAGTGTCAATCGTCCAAATTTAGAAATTGCGGGCAAATTTGTCCGCAAAACGGTTTAAGGGATAGTTTTTATTTATATATAATAGTATAGTTATAAATTAATTATATTTTAAGTATAGATATTATATTATTATGCTATTATATTTAATTTTATAAAGTTGCTATTAAACTACTCAATAGATTATATCTTATAAAAAAAATTTTTTATTAATTATAAAAAAAGAATTCAATATTATTTAAATAATATGATAAATATTAAAAAATAATCTAAATAATAAAACTTAAAATATTGAATAGTAAATTTAATAAAATTATTTTTTAAAGAATAATACTACAATATTGTAAATTGATTAAATTTATTTATTACGCTTTTCAAAATTGTGCTACCCCCTGCAGATCATCTGATAAAAAAAATTATTAAATTATTACATCAAAAATAAAATACTCTTAATTAAACCATTGTTATATTGCAATTACTCATAATTTTCTAATGATTATTACATCCTTTACCATTTTTATATATATTACATTCATATATAGCTTTTATTTTTAGTTGGCTGCTAAGATTTTTCAAAGTAGTTTTTCAATTTTCACTGATTTCTCAATGACAAAAGCTTTTAGTACTGATTTGAAATGGCGAATAGTATATTTGTATTATGATAGTTTTTCTACAAACCAAATTGCACAAACACTCTATATGAGCAAGTATTTTGTAAAGAAAATTTTGAGAATCTATAAAAAATGGAGTGTGTAATTGATCTGTAAAACTTTTCATAAAGAAGACATAAAAACAGGTATCAGTTTAGTTTATTCTTATTATAAATTAAATTTAATAGTTAAAAGTAGTAGTGTCCTAGGACATAATAATATATTAATATATTATTATGTCCTAGGACACTACTTGCTCCAGACTATTATGTCCTAAGACGTCATAGTCTATTAATTAATATGTTCTAGGACACCATAGTCTATTGATTAATATGCCCTAGGACAACATAGTCTATTAATTAATATGTTCTAGGACACCATAATCTATTGATTAATATACTCTAGGACAACATAATCTATTGATTATTTTGTTCTAAATATGGGGTTTGTTTTCCCTTTTTGTGACCTNTTGGTTAGTAAATATGGATGAGATGNNCGCCTATTTGGTTGCCTGTTAAAATGCCAAATTGTAGTAAAAAAATATGTCGGGTGGCGCAGTAAATTCGGGATTAATTTTGGCCAGCATTATACCATAATTCTGGCAGATCTTTAGAACATGTGATTCAGAGATCCAGCTTGGCGCCATAATAGTAATCTGCTAGTATCCTGGAGCTGTCATGGAACTGGTGAGAAACTGGCAAGGAGCTAGTATGCTTCTATTAGTTTGCCAGTTTCAGACACTTGTATGCCAGCTTGGGTGCTGAATCATTATATCCAAAGATTTGGCCAAATTTATGGAATAGTGTTGGCCAAAATGATTGTTAATTTATTGCGCCTAAAGTTTTTGATCAATCATGTGATACTCTACGCATATATTATTTGGAAAATCATATGATAGTGATCCCAGATAGCTTGGTGTCAGATGACATTCAGCACAGTGTCAATTCTATTTGAATTATTGTATCCAAAAATCTGGCCAAAATTATGGTATAGTGTTGACTGAAATGATTGCAAGAGAGATACACTCTACGTATCTTGTTAGGAGAGTCATATGATAGTGTTCCCAAAGGGCTCAGTGACAGGTGATTCTTTACGCATGTATTGTTAAGAGAATCATATGATAGTGATTCCAGAGGACTTAATATCAGATGACATCCAGTGTAAAAATATGCAATGTCAGGTGATCGTAATTTAGTGCACCTTAAACTGAATTCAGCCAGAATTATGGATTGGTGTTAGTCGAAATTATCATAATTTACTGCGCCTTCAGTTCTGAGCACTTTCCCGTCACTTCCTCGTCATTTGCTCGCAACCTTCTTGTTACTTTCGAGGGATATTTGGGTCTCAGTCTGATGTTTCAATTGGTTAGAAAATNNGAGGTATAATGTGGCGATAGTGNGATACTAGCAATGCANTACTATCCCTAAGTACAATATANATCGAGTACATACTAGTGATTNGGTATTCTTCTGCCAATATTTTTGCGCNCTTGCCTACCCTAGATGTTATATATACCCAGGTACACACTAGTGATAGGGTATTCTTCTTCCATTATTTTATATAAAGATTCTGAAGAAGAATACCCTGGATGACACTTATTAAGAATGCATTTATTCCTGGCCCCTTTACTATCTTGCTATACGCCTCTTTTTTGCATTCATCAAAAAAAACTGGCAGGGACCATACCTGGGATATATCTAGGAAAAGTGTAGCCTTCTTCTAATTTTTTATATAATAATTCTGAAGAAGGCTACATATCATACTCGAGTACATATCTAATAAGGATAAGTCTTACGCGGAGGCTATACCATTTCTAGGATATATCTAGGAAGATGAAGGCTTCTGTCATTTTCATATAATATAATTCTGCAAAAGCATTCATATCATATCTGAATGTATATCTAGGAAGGATAAGTCTTACACGTAGACTATACCATACCTGAGTATATATCTAGAAAGTATAAATCTTCTTCCAATTTTTTATATAATGATTACGAAGAAGACTTATCATCTGAATGTATATCATTTTGCCTTTCTTTTGTATTTTACTTACTGTATTTACTATCACCTCTTTTTTGCAATCATCAAAAAAAATAAATTAAACATTTCCGAATTTTATAAAGTAATATAAACATTTTTGAACTAACACCATGCATACACTAACTAATTTTGACCAAACTGATCATGCCAGCCCTCTCGTTTATTATAATAACGCCAGCCCCATAACTGGTATTCCATTATGTAATGATATTGTGGCAGAATTCGATAATGGGATGACCATTATACTTCAACAAAGCCTATCTGACAAGCAACCCATACATTTCATGCCTATTGAAGTTAGTGATGATACCTCCGAATATGTAAATGGTNTCTCCTNCTATATTTTGNGTATTACTGGTACTTTGNTTAATGGACAAAAAGCAGTCNTAAAAATTACAGGCATTAAGCCCTTCTTTGATGTCAAAGTACCTGAAGAGATGCCACTATCTACATTTAAGACCAGATTAGTAAATATATTATCCAATACTCTCAAAGGTACATCAAAATTTGGGATCGAGAATATTAGTGCTTTCCCACTTCAAGGATATCATACAGCAGAAAAAATTATATATACGTATTATTACTTGGAATCAATTTGACTGGTATAATGCGTTAAAGACAGTTCGTGGAGTCAGTATCTATACAACTTCTGATGATCTAACCCCAATATATTATTACTGCAAAGTGGCCTGTGAAGAAAGATTACCACTTTTAAGCTGGGCAGTATTAATTAACTATTCATATACACTATCAGAAAATGGTTATCTCTTCTGAGTATCCATAGGTAATTACAGCCCAATAAGCGATGAGGATTACAACAATCCATTAATCTCTTCAGCTCTTATAAGGGATCGAACTCTGATTCTCACATGGGATATAGAGACATATAGTTTGCTCAGACTAGGTAAATTTCCTACTGCACAGAGCAATGAATCTAACGAATTCATGATTTGCATGACAGTTCATTGGAAAGACGACCCTAATCCATTAAAACAGATCTGTCTTGTCAATATTGAAATTGCCCCAGACCCGCGTAGGATAACAGTTGTATGTGGGAACCAAACTAATTTACTGAAAGCATTTGCATTATGTTGGAAGAATCTAGCCCCAGATATAGAAGTAGGTTTTAACGTTTCACAATATGATTGGAGATTCATTGTGGAAAAGGCGAAAAAGTTAGGGGTTCTCGAATGGATGTTCAATCAAATGTCATTAAAGCCTTCAAGCCTCGAAAAAATTACAAAATGGCAATACCAATATAACCCAATAAAGGTTAATGATATACCATTTCATTCAAAGCATCTCAAAATCCCGGGATGCGTAGCTATTGATGTCTGACCTTGCTTTATGAAATTTTATTCTAAGGCTGAAAAGAGTAGTTTAGCATTCTACCTAAACGAATGCGGGCTCAAAAGTAAATTGGATATGCCTTTTAACTGCATGTTCAAGTATTACAGAAATGCACTAAAAAAGGCAGATGCCACAACGGCTGAACAAATGAGCGAAATAGCCAAATATTGTATCGTTGATGCCCTTAGTTGCCAACAGTTAATGATTAAGCGTAATGTGATTAATGAGTATAGGGAGGTTGCAAGCATAGCCTTTATTTCATTATCAGATGTGCATTATTTTGCAATAGGGATGAAAGTGAGCAATCTTTTAAGTGCTAGTACATGGCGGAAAGGGATTTTAACCAGTACAATTTCAGAACGAACAGAAACAGAATCATTCCCAGGTGCCTACGTCTTCCCACCAATAAAAGGACTTGAAAATAGATGTTCTGTAACTGGCTTAGATTTGCATCATTATATCTGAGTCTTATTATGACTTACAACCTCTCACCCGATAAAATCATTTTATCTTGAAAACATGCTGAGTCTCTGAGAGACAGTGGCAAAACGCTTCATGAAATTAATTTCAAATTCAATGGTAATAATGTTCTTGCATGGTCTATAAGACATAATAACATTCCTGAAGAAAAAGGTCTCTATGCCAATGTGCTGGAATATTTATATCATAAACAGATTGGGGTGAAAAAACGTCTTGCTCTTCTGAAAGATAAAAAAGAAGACATAGAACTGGTAATAGGTTTAATGGGTAAAGGTTTATCATTACCAGAAGCTATCGAGCAGGTTTTAGCAAATGTAAAAGGAAAAAAACGTGTCAGTTTTAGTGAAAAACTATACCATTTTATTAATATAGAAAAGCATGAATTCATGGCAGAATACATTTCTGTTTGTTTCGACTATTCTTGTTTAGATGCAGAACAAAATGCTCTTAAGGTATACATGAATTCATTTTATGGTACAGCTGGAGATAGTAAATCTCCTTTCTTCTCACGTGAACTTGCTGGGGTGTCACATCTGCCGGGTGGAGAAATATTAAACTTGTTGCGAATTTTGTAAAAAGTAGGGGTTTCCAGATAAAATATGGTAATACTGATTCCTTATATCTAATCTGCCCAGAAGAATGCTTTCAGGAATACGATGAGGCATATGACAGTGGTAATGGGATCCCGATAGAAGAATATTGGTCTAGAATGGTGGAAATCTCTATGGAAGTAATTGGAAAACTTCGCGATGATGTCAATGACTTTCTCAGGAAAGATAATGGTTTCCTTTATCTCAAAATGGCGTATGAAGAAGTTTTATTCCTTGTAACATTTACTGGAAAGAAGAAATACTATGGCATTCTGCATATAAAAGGGCCAAATTTTAATAACAAGCTTTTCATTCGGGGGTTGAGACTGTAAAACGGAGACAGTCTAGTATTTTCCACAAAATAGAAAAACATATTATGGAAGAGTCTATGAGAGTAAACAATATACGTACCTTGCATCAGGTTGTAGAGGATGTGTTCAAAGAGACTGTAAGGGATATTTCGCAGACAGATCTTAATGAAATAATAAAAACTGCTGTATGGAGGCCCAATAAAAATAACAAGAGTGTACAGCGCTTCATTTCACGAATGCAAGATAGACATACCTGTGAAGAGGCAGATGCCAAACGGCTCATAAAAAAGGGCCTAACACTCGAGCCTTATCTTTATGAAATCCCAGAACCAGGCGAGCACTTTGAATATGTTGTAGTTGAGAATGATTCATCACAGAAGGTAGGTGACAAAATGGAGTACCCAGAAGTGGCAAGACGTCTTGAAAAAAGGTCGATATTAACTATTATCTGAAAAGTGTTGTCGGGCTCTATGCACATTTTATAAATTATAATAATATGCATCAGCCATCATCTGAAACTTTGCTGGAAACCTTAAAAAAGTTAAAAGATGGTAATAAAGCAGGTGACAATAAAGCGGATGATGGTAGGGCAGATGAAGATGACCTGGACGAAGACGAAGAGGATGAAGATGAATTGGATGAAGATGAGATATCAAAAATAAGAGATGTCCTAGCGCAGAAATTGGCTGAAAAGTGGGTTAGAGACTATATCAAAAACCTTTATGAAGGCCCAAAAAAAGATGAAGCCATCATATCTCATCTATGGAAAGGAGATCGCATTTACGCGAAAAAATTATTCGATACTACTTATGCTAATAAAATAGAAAAATGCTCAGGATATAATGCTTATTACACTTCCTTTCTCAATGCGTTAGATAAGCAAGAGGATTCTATCCACTTAAAACTTTCATCATTGCTTAAAGAAATTTCCGAGGTTAATATAGAGTATAGAGAAAGCATGTATAAATTAGTTACTAAGAAGCGAGCAATGTCCTTAAAACAATATTTAACATCATATTATTTGGATGTGTAAGCTACTAGCAGATTTCCAAAACATATGGTACAAAGTGGTTGGTCTAGAAATCACACGCTACTGAACATTGTCAAAATTACAGGATAGCAAAAAAGATGATTCATCCAAATCAGATATAGACGAGATTATCAAATTATATGGATAAGTACTCTTAGCGGGATGTGGCAATTTCAGCTAAGAAACTTAGGCGTTAAGGCACTTCGCATAATATTATTTACATATTTTTTCTCATGCAATAATACTGGTTAACTTCAATTTCTATCTTTGAACTTCCGGCCTCTGATCATACACCCCAGCGTCAGAAATACCCAGAGATGATAAAAAATAGTTCTGGTTAGAAGAATACTCGGTATTACTTTTTTCCTTGAATTCCACCATTTCCTGACCACGATCCATATAACCACAATCAGTAGTAAAGCAAGTATGGCATATGTCATTAAGGAACTTTTAACGACTGGTGCGGTTCTAGAGGGACCCGCTAGAGGCATTACTTGAGGTAATGGCACCACTTCTGCACCACCTGATTGCTTCGCAACCCCTTCTCTTGAAATAGACTTTTCAGAATGTGCTGGTTGACTATGAATAGATTGATTGGGTAGAGTATCTGTCTGGCTTCTCAAAACCACCACATCTTGGGATAATAGTTCTTGCAAAGCCTCTAAAATATCTTTCTTAGCATACTCTTTGTCAAGTTTCATAACTTTATCTTCAAGATCACGCTCATAGACGAGAGGTCTTAGATCATCACTGATCCAGCCTGGTAGTTTTTGCGATGAATCATTCATAGAGGGAGGTGGCGGGTTAGAGAGATCTGCTATCTCATTATTTTTTTTTGAGATTTGATCCCTGAGGGACCTATTTTCCTCCATTGAATTTAATCGTGCCTTTCTCAAAGCATCTATTTTCTGACTGGTTATCTCATGTGTCGCTTCTATCCCTTTTTCCATACATTCTATTTCATGATTTTTGGAATTAAGGTCCTCCTTTACCTGTTCTAATTCAAGCCTAAGAAAATCGATCTCTTTAGGATCAGATGACTTACCTTCCAATTCACGTACTTTAGCTTCAAGAGAAAGAATCGTATCCTTGTCAACGGACGAAGCTTTCTGGGTCAAAGTCACCTTTCTCTTCAGTATTTTAATCTCTAATTTGAGCGATTGGATTTCGGCAGTATATTTGGCTTTACAGTGGATGCAATTAACTGGCTAGCTTTATTTTTAAACTCCTTTTCTCGTTCTGAATACTCAGCCTGCAACTTTTCATTGAAATCGGTAATTCCAGAGTTAAAATCAATAGCGGTTCTTAATTTTTTTTCGAGTTCTTGCTCATATGTACTACCCAGCCGATGTCCTCTATTTTTTATATCTTTCAATGTATGCACATTGGATATAATCTTGGCATGGTTATATGGCAGGAAAAAAATGCGCGTAACTAAATTTTATCTATAGGGCATTTTTTATTTTTTCTTGTCAAAATAAAATATTAAATATTCTTTATTAAGAAACATCACTTTTCATCATTTTTTATTGTTTTTTATTGTTCAAAAACCATAAATATTGTTTTTTATCATTCAAAAAACATAAATATTGTTTTTTATATTTTTTTATCATTCTAAAATATTGCTAGAAATTACTGGAGGAATTATGCCTAGCCGATTTTTAAAAACTCATTATCAACGAGGTACTAGTGTTTTAATACCTGAGCAGATTGAAGAAATTAGATACCTTAAAAATAAGGTTCCTGCGTATATGATAGTAAGGAACTACCATATTAATAAAGATCACGTCTCTGATATATGGGACGATTGTGAACGTATACAACAGAGTGGAGAATATGTATTAGCAGATATGTTACCGGAGCTATCAAACCATGACGATATAGTTCACTTTAAGAATGATCCTTTAGGTCCTTCAAATATTTCCTCAGAGAATCACGGTGAATGTGACATTATTTCTGATAGCAAGAAAAAAAAGACTGGAGGAAAGAAGTTGAAGTCTAAGTCCACGTTAGCTTTATCAGCATCATCTATTGAGACTCAACCAATCCCAGCTTCAAAGAAGGATACAAACAATATGGATGCATTGTATGAGAAGATGGTCAAAAAAANCACAAAAATTTTAGATGAAAAAAAGAAGCGTTATCCTNAAAATAACTTGCCTATTCCCTAAGAAGACTTTCGCAAAACTCATTGATTTCTGAATTATACTTAAGAGTGCTATATAGCATTTTTTCAAGTTCCTTATAACTTACTTTTTTTTTAATGTACCATCTTTGCTTAAATCTTGCGAAATACAGTCTGGGGTCGAGAATTTATCACATTTGGGAGTAGTAGTTACACAATTCACCTCGAGCTTGTTCTTGACTTTATGCATGGTGACTGGAATAATTAAATCCTTGCCGTTATGAGAAATCTTTAATTCATCTTTGTCCCAGTCAATTGCATATTTATATTTCTTAAGAAGAGGGTTCAAAAATATTAGCATTGGCTTAGAGTATTTTACAACTATAAAATCTTTATATATAGTAAATCCAGAAGCTAAGGTTATCGGTAAATTGTGGACGACTCCAATAGATTCAACCAGCACAGTAGCAATACCACTAAGATCATGTTTTATGGATTTGTCGATTCCATATCCTATGCGCTCAACAATATCAGGTGTTATAATGGGAAGTTCGGCACAAGAGTCCAGTGCCATAGCTGGAATTTTAAGATGCTTAATCTTGCATTTTATAGATGCAATGCTTGTGGTGGGCTCCTTCTTTTTGACGAAATCTATTTCCATGAGTCCATCCAAAACATCCTCTTCATCTGAATCTTGAGCTAAGGCAGGTACACACTTTTTAGCCTGCTGAATTATGTACGGAAGATAATTCTCAAATTTGATCTGAATGATTTTGCGAATAGTTTCTTCTAAAGACATACGCTTACCATGACTATCTTAGGTATTATGGGTAGAAGACAAATTATTGTCTTGCTTTACCTTACGAAGCTCAGATTTACTAGAGACCTTAGACTTTGAGGATTTATCGGGATACCCACGTCGCTCAGCGTAATTCACTTTTTTTTTCCATTTCCATGACTTATGTAAATATTCATATCACGATTTCTGGAGTCTGAACCAGCTGACGAATTATCAGAGTTATAATCATTGTCCTCAGGTTTTGATGTATTATCATCAGAAAAAATGAGATCAGACTGGTCATCTACTGTAACCATATGAACTTGATCACTTCTGGATTTGAAATCTTTAGCGAGTTTAGCCAATAAGGCTTCAATTTGTCCTAATCTTTTTTCCAATCCTCCAAAAGGTGAGGATTTCAAGCGTTGATGCTGAGGTGTTTTGGTACCTCTGGTATCTTTTCTAGCAAATTTGGCTAAGTGGGCTTCAATTTGTTTTAATCTTTTTTCCAATCCTCCATTATTATAATCTGAGAATTCTAAACACTGATAATGAGCTGATTTGGTATCTATGGTATCTTCTCTTACAAATTTGCTGAGTTTGGCTAAATTAATTTCAATCACTCCTAATCTTTTTTCCAATTCTTGATTAATATAACTATTAAAGATTGAAGCATTATTTGAATTAACTACATTTTCTAGTAGCTGTAAATGTTGGGCAAGTTTAGAATGCACCTGCATTGATTCTGCTAACTGTGACTCCAAAGAAGTTACTTTGGAATTTAACTTTTCAAAATTGGCCGAAGCTTCATTATTCTGGGGATGCACTTGAGCCGGTTGTGCTAATTACGCCTGTAGAGAAGCTATTTGGGAATTTAACTTTTCAATCTCAGCTGATAAATTATTCTGAGAAGTTTGTTTCCCATTTAAATTGGGAGGATGCTCCAACCACAAATTTTTCAATTCAGTAAAAAATGCATCAATACCTGCTGGATTTGCAATTCGCATCCAAGTATAAAAATCACCTGATAATTGACTCTTAAGAAATCCTAAAACCTGCGCATCATTATCTGTCACACCTAGTAGAAGAGGACGAATTCTAGTCTCATAAGTATCTGGGGTGTCATAAGATTGAAATTTTTCTTGAGTCAATCTGTGGATGGCTGATTGCTGATTTCCAACTGTCTCTCGCTGATATTTTGTTCTTATCCAAGCCCGTAATGTATCTGGAGAATTGATATTGACTGCTGGATTTACAAAAGGATTTTGCAGTGAAACAGGTGCATATTTTCCTCCCATCATAGATTTTAAAATTTCACATTTGTATGCATCGTCAAAATCTTCTGCATTCGCATTCTCAAGAACAGTCATATACCCTTCAAGATGTCTTCATGATTGTATAACTTTATCTAAGTATTTATCAGGTGGTTCTTGACCGGTATAGGACTGAAATTTTGTAAGAGTAGAATTCACTAATTTTAATACTGGTAAATGTCTAGCCTTGGCCATAATTCCTAATGGATTATTCTGAAGCGCCAAAATTTGTCTCTGTAAATTTAAAATATTCTGGTCACGAGCCTGAACTTGATTTTGCGAATTTCTATATTGTCCCTTCCAATTTTGCGCCTGGCGAACGCAACCTGCATGCCTTCTTCTCCAGTGTTCTGTATCATTATTATAGCATACTGTTAATCTATATGCGGTTTTCCTATGCTCAGCGATTTGAGTATCCTTATGCTGAATTAATAGTCAGAAGACAAAATTTTCACGTAACAATTCGCCAATATGTTCTTGCCTATTTTGAGCTAATTGCCAATTATTCCTTAGACCCCAATAAGCATTTGTATATTGGTTTTTAGCATCGCGTAACTGATTCCTGAGATCCTCTACCTGCCTATTTTCATCATTTAAAGCATCTGTATGTATCTGCGTAATTCTTTCAGCCTGAATTTGGGATTCATCTAATAAGCATTACAAGCGTAAATTCTGATTTCTACTATCCCCTAACTGATTCCTAAGATCCTGCACCTGTCTATTCTCATCATTTAATATGTTCTGATATTGATCACGCTCAGTTGTAATATTTTGCAAAGTAACCCGAATAGTATTTAATGAGCCTCTGATACTATCTATAACATTAGCAGGATTCTGCATAGGAGTACCAACTCCCCTAATGTGATTTTCAATTCGATCTAACCCTCTATTAACATTTGCGATAAGATTGGTCATTGCCATATCTAAAGCATTTATTGAGATTTTTTTATCTATGAGAATCTGGATTCTTGCTTTAAGACTCCCAACCTTATTTTCAAGCTCTATGATTCGTCCATCTTGAATAGACCCAACCTNATCTTTGAATTTCTTATCCTGTTGTAAAACCCTAAGCTGTTTTCACAAATCGGATATTTCTGATTTAAGTTTCTCTATCTCTTTCTCGTGAGCTATGATAGTATTATNCTGTATNGAGATANTTCGATAACATTGCTNAAGNTCTTTTACCAGAGATCNAATTTTTTTCTCATTGCTCTTATTAATAAAAATCTCATCTTGAAGCTCACCACGAAGCTCCTGATTCGTATCTAAAAGCTCTGAATATGCCGGATCAAACATGGTATTTCATCCTAATTTATAGTACCATCATAAT
>QKYT01000134.1:114330-128668 GCA_003550305.1 Glomus cerebriforme | reverse complement strand
TTTCATTAAAGCATTTAAGAAAACAATAGCAAAATTAACATACAAGGTCCAATATGCTATAGAGGGACGATTAACTGATGGGGAGCGATCAAGGATATTTAAGAGAATCCTTAAGAAGTATATTGATTATCTGAATAACAGTAAAACTCGCCTTATTGGGATGTCACCAGCTCGTGCTATGACTTTGAAAGAAGTTGAATCAAAGCCTTNTAAAAAACCCAAGCGTGCAATCGGAAAAGATGAAGAAATAAAATTACAAAAAGGTACAGCGGTTAGATATCTATTAAAAGCAGACGAGTTGGAAGGAGATCATAGACGTAGAGCAACTGATCCATATTGGAGCTTGCGTGTCTTTAAGATAAAAAGGGTTGTTATTGGGAAAAATCCACCACAGCCAGTCTTATATTATCTTGAGGATGAACCTATTGAATCAACTGCTTATCTGATAGGACAAAATCCCAAAAGGTCCTTTAAATATGAGGAACTTCAAAAAATTGAAGAGCCTAATAAAATCGAGTATCCGCCAGATGAATTTATGCGAAAATATCACCCTACTGGATTCGTCCATTATGTTCATGCTTCTAGTAAGTCAGTTTAGGTTGAGGATTATGCCATGAAGCGTGGTGGTCAATGTCTTAGAAAGACCGGGCAAATAAATGGTCATGATGTATATCTTTGGTCTTGTGAAAATGGTGTGCATCAATGGAAGTATCCATTAAAGTATATTATGAAAAAATTCGAATGGTGTCCTCTTTGTCACCATAGAAGCGGTGAACGCCAATGCTGATATATTTTTGAGGATCTGTTAGGAAAGAAATTCCCATCATGTAGGCCAAATTTTTTGGATGGGATGCAACTCGATGGATATAACGAAGAGTTGCGACTAGGATTCAAATTTCATGGCAAGCAACACTATAGTCTTAATTCAATGTTTCATTGGAGAGGCCAAATAGATTTGAATGAACAGAAAATGCGTGATCAGAAGAAGCGGGATATATGCAATGAGCAAGGCATATGTCTTATCGAAGTCTCTATACTGCAGATTTTTATCCGTTCATTAGACATACATTAATTGAGAAAGGATTCTTGGATAAAGTGAAGGAATAAAAAGAGAGGACCGATAAATCAGTCTGATATTTTTTAGTATATCATTATTAATAGTTAGCTTACCATGAAAATAAAAAAACTCAAGCCAGTTGAAAGGCTTGTATACCATATTAATGAAATTAAAGATGCAAAAAGATTTAATGGCCATCNTTCTGTCNNCCAATNGCCTTNCACTTTGGGTATCTTTGGCCNTACTAATACAGGAAAAAGTAATGAGGTTCTTAATCTCATGCTCGGAACTAAGTTCTATCGAATGCTCAATGGGAAGAAGGAAGGAACACGCTATATCAAGAATGATGATATACTATTGATTGGCCACAATCTTAAGGAGGATAAATATTTGTATCTCAAATCAGCCTATCAAATAATTGCTAATAGTCGAAAGCCATATCGTGAAAATATTTTATTTTGAGCTTTGAAGCCTGATAAGATCCCTAAAGTAGATTTATTCTCTTCAAACAGGGGTACAGTAGCTATATTCGAAGATGTATGTGCCGACCCAAAGAAAGTGCAAGAGAAAATTATTTCTTATTTTCTTGAAGGACGCCATTACAACATCAGTTCGATATATGTATTCCAGAGTTACTTTAACTGCCCAAAAATAATACAAAAAAATCTTTCACACGTCTGCCTATTCAATGGGTCATGTACTATGAACGAGCTGAGCAGAATTGTGCGTCAATATGCTAATGACTGGCGTAGTGTGATTAAGATTATTGACAAGGCTTTATGTGAACATAAATTCATTGTTTTCGATCTAACTGTACCTCGAGAGCATCCACATAGGATACGTCTTGGTTGGGACCAAATTCTCACTAATGAATAGAATTCGACTTCATAGATGCCAGCTCCTTTTCTGCCTCCAGCAGTTACATCTTCAGATTTTTGATCTTATAGCGCATTTTCTTATTTGCAGTAACCTGCTCTCTATAATCCTTTTCTATGTCTTCCATGAACTTCCCAAAAGTCCTCTTATTATAATCGACCAGGTGTTGGAATAGTACTTTACACTTATTCATAACCCGGCGATTATTCTCTTCTTCATAATCATGCTTTAGTGCCTCTGGCCAGGTGTCATTTGTTTGGGCTCCAATGTCAGTAACATATATAGCCGGTGATGTAGGGAATACATTACATTCTGGTCAGCTTCGTGGGCGCAATAATTTTTCCTGAGCCATAGTTTTACGTTTCTTCTTATTTAATGAATTCTCATAAACCTCTAATGTGTGCCTCAAATAGTAAGATTCAATTCATTCAGACTTTCTGGAAATAGATTCTAATGGAACAGGGTCTTTAGAATGGTGCAAGAGTCTCTCACATGCTCTTTTGACAAGACTTTCAGGTAGTCTATCAATAATATGCTTATAGTCAGAATGGAACATTATAATAGATATAGTTTTGCGCAAAAAAAGTTTGCATGTAAAATACAAATAAAAATGGATTTAAAATCGCCCATCAGGGTCAGTTTTATTAATGGTACAATAAATTAAGATAAGATTACTTCATCTATAATTTCGCAGAACTGGCCAGTGACATCCCAGAACCTGGCATTCATTCGTACATTCTTAAAGCTCTCATCGTGCCAGAAGTGAATGACATTCAATCCCTTATCCTGAAGCTTTTCACGGGGCCAATATGGATCAGATACAACAGAATCATCCCTAGAGAAATGCATGATCCAAACTTTCTTGGGACGAAGCTGGTTGGCATACTTTATTACTCGATCAAAATGTTTTATAAGTTTAGGAATAGATCCTGTTGCTATTAGTTCGAGAATGGCTTCAGGATAGGGATTATTTGGCTTTTTTATTGTCAAATTACAATAAAGATGATGGAAACCTCCATCGTCGCCTACTTGTTCGAGATGCCACTGGCCAGTTATTTCTAAGCCATGTATCTTTGCAAGCCAATTTACTAAGATCCTGTACATCTCAGCATCATATGTACTTTCCCAGAGAACTTCCACATTCTGTTTTGAATCTACTAGCAAATTATTCGAATTCTTGTAGGAGCAGGAAGATCCAAGAGCAATTGTTTTTTGGTTAAATATACGGACAGTAGATTTCACCACCTCAAGAACATCTACTGACCCGTTGGCTTGCAAAGGCACATCAATGTCTGGGCAGAAGCAAATTATATTAGGAATTACATATTGTTTTTTTAAAGAATCTACTTTAGTTGCTTCCCTCTGCCTTTTCCCTAATACGGATGATAGTGATGATGATGATGCTGGTGATGAAAATGCTGATTTCTTTCTCCCTTTAGTAGCTTTTTTCCACAAGCTATTTACTTTTTTAACATCAGCCTATTAAAGCAAAACCAGATGAGAACGAAATATTTCCCAGTAAGCACAATCACGCAAAAATAAGATTAGATGGCGAGTGCAAGAATGTGTCAATNGATAAATTTTATTANTGTAAAGAAAGGTACATAGCCGAATCCTCCTNCAGAATCNTCAGATCTTTACAAAAACTTATGTTGACAAATTCCATGATGTTTACCAGGCGAATCCAATAAACGCACCCATTTCAGTACTTGCATGATTCCTACTAGGCNAATCCAATAGGTACAAGCACCTGGCTATAAGCCCCATCAAATCATATTATTTATATTTTTATGCTTACCTTTCTATTTTTTATAAGTTTTTGAGCGATATCCCGGGTNTCNTGTGAATTGCACAAATCATTATTAATATGGTGAAGAGTATTAAAAAATAATTGATGTGCTTTATCTTTTTCAGCGAGCTTATAATTATCAATTATAAGAGAGACGTAGTGGTAGAGAGACCAATTTTCATANGAGCAAAGCTCNAAATACTTGGTGTATGGNATATCNTTACATGCNGATAAGTTTCCTCGAACGTTGATAGTAGAAGTGGTGATAGACATGATAAAAAATGTATTAGAAGACTGTACAGAAATCANGGTAATTATAGCGTAAAAATATGCATATCAAACTTANCCACTACCCTACAGGTCTTTTTATATTCTGTAACTACGAAATTAANGAAAATGGGAGAAGACGCGTCAAAGTAACATTAGCAAAAAAGATGCGTATATTTGGATTCTATAGTGCAGGTATCACAAATTGGCATAATGCTATTTTAGTNTGAATAGCTCNGGAGCTAACCTAGAATAGGCAGATCNCAATATTTTACCCGTCTCGCATAAACCTGCAGGTGATACATTTCACTAGGCGATCAGTAGTGCAATGCAGACCAGATGTTGCACAGATGATTTGATGATTTGTGGAGTATCACCTATTACATCATATATACTTTAACGAGGATCGAAAACATGCTAATTTATGTCACACACTGTTTTCCTACATGCATTGTGACAGAGTGAAGTAAAAAATATATAGTTTTATTGATAATATTTGGAATCTTGATCAGAGCTGGGAATTTTGTCAGAGAGTCACATGAGATGTATTCCCTTATACTGTTATACGCATACATTCATTCCAATATAATTATCCATTCCAAAATGCGAATATACTAACCAGATAATTTCACCATATGATTTATTTGGATAAGCAGTTACCTGTCTATGATAATATTCAGAATTTTCAATCATTTTTACTGATACTTTGTGGAATCTTANAAATAATTGAATTTTCTTATCTTGTACCCAATCNNCACCTAAAAACTTCTCCTCATCAGTAGTACCATCATTTCTTAGCGCATTTCAAATTTGAGATGCGAATGACGCAGGTCTTTTCTTGTAACTCCTCCATACCTGTTGGATAACTCTTACATTATNAATTAAGCGATTTACAATCCTTTTCTTAATTTCATTTGAATGTTCATAAGTATAATTATTCAAGCCTTTTTTGAATATAAAACAATATNCTAGATAAATCTCATCAACTTTAACAGAACTGAGCGATGATACACTCTTTCAGACTAGCGCTCCTNCTTTTTTCNTATTCTTTTNTATAGATTTACTGNGCCTTTNAGCAATACATTTATTTAGGTGAATATTTGCACATTCGATGGTATTTTCACGGATAAACATCAAGGAGTCACATACAGTGCAATAAATATTAAATGAGCGTCTCCCAGCTTTAAATTCCCTATCTATATATTCTCTTTTAATTATTTGAATAAATCCATTCTTGGAGAAGTATTTTGGNTTATATTCAAGAAGTTTCTTAAATGGCTAACGAACACGAGAACACCACATTTCTGGTATTTCACCACTATATCTATATTGCAGATTGTTTAATGCCTACACTACTACAGGATTTAAACTGGGATAGTTAGTTTTAACCATTTTACGTCTGTAAGGGACTTTATAGCAATTTATAGCTATTTTAGTGATTTATAGCATTTTTTAGCGATTTTAAAGACTTATAGCAATTTATAGCAAGTATATTATAATAAATATCAGATTTATTTTTATTCGAATCAGCTTGTGGCATGACATATATCACATGTATCACCCTAGATCCCTGTGCGAAGCGCCTACGGCCCAGTTCCTCAATAGTTTTAGGAGAGTTCCAGGAGCTGGCGAGTTTTTATAAATCACAAGATGATCGGCTAATTATATTCTGGAAAAATTAGACGACAGAGATGCAGTAATCCTGGCGCAGTACCAAGGAATCCCGGACATGCATGTCCACTAATTATGTGATATTAGTATTGATCAAATATTTTTGGACATGCATGTCCGCTAATTAGGTGGTGGCAGTGATGGTCAAATATTTTTGGACATGCATGTCCGCTAATTAGGTGGTGGTAGTGATGGTCAAATATTTTTGGACATACATGTCCGCTAATTAGGTATCGATCAAATATTTTTGGACATGTATATCCGCTAATTATGTGGTATTAGTATTGATCAAAAATCATTTCAAGCTAATCATGTATCAATTAAAAAAATAAATGGCTGAACTGGCTAAACTTTATTAATATATGCAAAGCACCTTTCGGCTGTTTTCAGAACACTATTTTTTTTACACTATAACAGATATTGCCAGACATGCAAGTCACAGGTGCTGTAATATATGGCATAATATACTGCCGAGCCAGAGGGATTCGAAGAATCAGGCGCTCAGGGCAAACTATCCCCGAAGCACTTTAACAATTACGTATTTAATGTCATCCTTAGACAAGGATATTATAGTTGATAATGAAAAAGTTTTAATTCTTCCTATCATAGTCCTACCTATATTTTCACCCACATTGATGCTACTGAAGAGACCATAAACCTTTTGCGCTCTTTCAATTCTTTTTCGAAAAGCTTCTTCTGAAATATCTTTGGGAAGCTGTTTCTTTACATCACCCTCAACTAGAGACTGAGACGCCAAACCTTCATGTTTCAATCTATAATGATCATATCTTTTCTTCATTGCTTTCCCAAAATTAAAGTAATTACGAAGAACAACTTGTGTTATCTTTTTTAGTTGGTCTTCACCAGCAACAATCTTATTATATAGGTTGAGGAAGACATTTGAATCATTGTTCGATTCAGAGGTGGGTTCAGTTTGCAAATTTTTTCATCTCCAGGATCGGTAGTAGTCAACTCTTTAATCAGTCTTTGCAATGTGGGGATTGATCCCGATCAACTGCCTTCTTAGTCTTCTTTGCCTTTTTACCAGAAGTAGATGTGGAGCTGAGAGGCGCTTCGCATGATTCGTTACTATCTTTCCTAGTACATTTTTTCTGGTTTGTAGATTCTTCCGTAAGCACTTCATCATTGTTATCTACATCCTTGGGGGCTGTCTGGTTTTGTAATCCCTTTAAAAGATTCTGAGAGAGAAAAGTTTCGATATCTCTATTATAACCATTATAAGGACAACTCGATTCACCATCCACCAAATACTCTTCGAGACACTTTTGGTGAAAAATGTGTCCACAGGAAGCTAAGGTAAATTCTTTGATTATGTCGAGTTCAAGTGTATAAATATCTTTCCCGCATATTGGGCACGGATCTACTTTTGGAATTCACTGGAGGAGGGGAGAGCGTTAGCTTTACTAACGATATTTATTGCAAGAGCTTCAATATGGGATTTATCCATATTGCCCACCTTCGATTGTTAATCGGCTAGAAGATAAGGCATTAGAATAGTTGTGAGAAAGAAAAGGGTTCCCTTCTCTTTTATAGCACTTGTAAATATCGTAGGAGAAAACATTTCTCAGATCTTCACTAGCAATTACGCACTACATTTCGTCATTCATTAATCCCTTGCAAATCAATAAAAAATGACAAGGATTAGCATACATCCTTCAAATCTCATATGTGAGATATTGATTGCCAGAAAAAATATCCATGCCCGAATATTGTTTTATTGATATGATAATAGTGTGGCAGGTAAAAATAAATGCGAAAAAAATGCGATTTACATGTCGCACAGCCCCTATTCTTTCGGTATTGATTTTACTGAATATCTTCTGCGCATTCAAAATAAAAAAAATTACATATGCATGAACAATTGTTCACATCGATCACTTTTGCTAAGAAAAATCCCTCGATCTAAAATCTTTGGGATAAAAGCTTTCTACTATTTCCTTGTCTTAATGCGTAAAATACTTTATTAAAATAGTTAGGTTATCTCCTGCAGTAGCAAAGCTACAGTTAATACAAAAATGAGATATTATAATGTATGTACTAACACACCCCACACTACATTTATTAAATGCCTGTCCAATTACTAGTATTATCTTTAGCAGTTTGTAAAAGCTTCTTTACTTTTACCGTCGATAGAAAGCTTGTTAAAATCAGGTATGTTTTCAGGTTGAATGCCAACATTGATTTTACCCTTGGGTGGAGGCTGATTTACTCTTTTTGGGCTAACGTACCTCTTTTTTTATTGGTCCCAAACATTAGGAGGTTAGCTCCCTGTTTCTCCTTTTTTACAACCGTATTTCACGTTTTTAGAATGCAATGACGTTTTTTCTACACACTCTCTACAAAATTTTTCATATTTTTGATGATTCACTTCAATTCGATACACATTCTGATTTTGTGCAGAACTTGTGTTATGATGTTGGGAAGCATAACGTGCGCTTTTACTGACCCATTTGACTTTATTTGAATTTCCAATACCAGATACAAGGCCACCTGCAACTTTCATTTTTTTTGCTTCCTCTGAACTTGCCTGCCGGCATATATGCATTACGCCAGACGGTGTAGCAGAGGAATTGTTTGTTGTTATTACTAAAAGAGTACCTTTGCTTGAAGGACGTCTCACACAAGGTAAGGAATTAAGAAAATTGTCAACTTCTTCTTCAGTCAGATTTTTCGGTAGTGGTAAGGAATCAAGATATTTGTCAAGTTTTTCATCAGTAATATCATCCAGTAGTTTCAGTAGTTTTGGTAGTTTCTGTTGTTTCTGTTTCCGTGGCATAATGTTTTACTTGACTTATGTATGGTTTTGTTAGTGATAATTCATAGTATTTATATATATACACTATTTGATCATTGTAACAAAAAACTATTACGCAAATAAAGCTCTGTTGCTATGCATACATCTATTCCCAAAATTGGTACACCTGACGCGATAAGGAAACCAGATAAGATAAGTAAATGCCTATTTTGTAAAAAGATAGGCACATAACACGCTTGATTATGCCAATGATGCATATCAGATATAAAGATCCTATCGCATCATGAAAATCTGATCAACTGCGCATCGATCTCACATGATGGAGTTTCTATGTTATGATCGTGAACTTGAATTTATTGCTTGAAGTGAAGCAAGTAAGACAATATTCTGTTCCATACCATTCACCATGTAATCCATAATTACCATGTAATCCATCGCAAATAGGACATGGTGAGCTCCAAGCAGTTCCTTCACCCCAAGTAATTATTAAGTTTTACTTACTCATAAACCAATATTACCTGAATGTAAACGTGATTACATATTAATAAATTGTGTCTTAGATGTCTTAGATACAGTGTTAGAAATTATCTCAAATGAAAGTATAAAATGGGAATCATTTTAGTTGTTCGATTGTTTACATGTACAATGACGCTTCATGCATTTCTCTCAAATGAAAGTATAAATCGGGAATCATTTAGTTTACTATCATAATCATCTGAATAACACATGTATAGATTTATATTTACATTTGTAAAACGCATACATTTTAAAAATCAATCAAAACACTGCATTCTTTATTGCAAAATAATATATGAGCCGGCTATGTAAAAATTGAAAATTATAGAGTAGCAGGTTGTTTCAAGGGAGGAATAAAGCATAAATGTCTGCCGAGCCCCAACCCATATAATGGCAGTTTCTTCCCCGCTACTCAGTGATATATATAATAGTGATCTATCCAAGCACCTATTTTTTCTAAGTTTTTGCTATTTAAATTTTCCCCACGATAAAATCCCTTTATTGTATCTTTCCCAATTACTCCCATCCCAAGTCTACTAAGAATATCAACCGATACAATGNCANACATCTGATCTAAAGAATAATCATTCGCACCCTTAATCCTATTAAAGATGTCTGTAAATTGTTTCCGGATTACAGAAATGATATTTGCGAATTTTTGGCTCGAGCCTGTAATCAAAAAATGTTAGTCAAACCCCTAATACATAAAGCATTGATTATCAAAAATTATTTCATTTTTATCTTACCAGAAGAACTGGAAGAGCTTGAAGATGAATTAGTTGAAGAGCCTCGCAAATTAGTTTTAGATTCATTGGACACACTTAGTTGATCAAAATCGGATCTTTGAACTACTGCGTAATGTTGATTTATTTTGTTTTGGAGATCTTTGATAACAACATTAATTGACATGAATCTGGATGTAACAGATTCCACTAGAGATCTAATACTGCCAAAGTCATTATGGTAGGCTTCCTCGATGTTATTAAGTCTTCCCAATATTTTCTGCACTTCTGTGACGTAGCCAGCATCACGTGTCTTAAAAATTTCAATTTCTGCGGTGAGTTTATTATTAAGCTCAGTATTAATTCTGCCGAGCTCCACAGTGAAAGATGCATTAATTTCAGAAAGAAGTGTGGTGACTTCATTAGAGATTTTGGTATTGAATTCTGCCATAAACTTTTTGTTTATTTCAATAAAGGTCTTTTCAATTTCCTCCGGTGTATTATTTTTTGTATCAAGATTATTGACGATTCTAGTGACATGTGCAGAAAGTTCATCGGAAATTATTTGTTTGAGATTTGACCACATGGTAGCAATCCCTATGATTAACACTGGACCAATGAACAAAAAAACAGCGGTTAAGGTCAAAAAAGGCATGACTCCCGAAGAGTTGAACAATGACAAACTGGACATGATTAGGCGTAGTAATTTTATTAAGATCTTATTGGTGAATCAAGTTTTTTTAGATATTAATGATTGACTTTTTTTTAATATGCAATCTCTTGCGTAAATATGCTGGGAAAAGGGTTTATTTTATACTGTATGCTTACTACGCATGAAAAAAGAATTTAACCTGATTTAATAAAAATTATGTTGCTTTATTATGTGTATTTGTCATAACTTCATTTTTCATAATTATATTTTTTCAGCTAAAAACAATTATAACGGCCTGGATCCCATCTAATAATAACAAATGTTCCTCCCTGAATTTGAGGCGCATTTAACAATAGTGCTTAAAATAAAATCCGACGAATTACAATTTTATGACAACTTGATATAATACTAATGGAACAATGCCATGTCTCAAAATTTTCCATTTATTTCTAAGATCTCTTGCAAAACAGAAGATCGCATGTGGTGCATCTTTGTTTGAGTTCACAACCCCTATTTCAATTGTAATCACAAAAAGGAAAGAATCACACTAATTCCTATTCAAAAACGGATTAATATGTTATTAACCATATACGTAATTTGAATGCGCTAACGCCAGTAGGATAATAAAAATATACCGTTTATCTGGAGATTTGCAAATCATAGATTCTAATCGGCTCTATTTCCATTTTTGAATTTCTTTTTAACGACGCCCTGCCTTATGATCCGCAAAATGTAAATTAGGGATGTGTTTTTTTTATTAGTAATTCAGAACTGTGTAATGAGTGAGATAGAACATACCAGAAGGTTCATCAGTATAACAATACAAAAATATTGCTCTTGGCCGGGATTATTAATTGATCCTCTAAAAATAACGACTGCGGATGCTAGTGACGTTTACTGCGTATAGTATATTCTGCGGGGATAAGCCACCCACGTGATTCAAAAAAAAAAGAAATATACGAATTCGCATAATTCAGTCAATGTGAGTAATTGATTCGCCCAATAATTCAGGCGGTTACCGGAGAGATAATAGGACTCATCATTGGTGAGGCTTTCCTTTCGTATCTTCCATCATGATAATAATAACCTCTATCACATTCACCATATTCATTATATCTACCGTAACCATTATATCCATCATTATCCGAATCATCTGGTATCTCTTCTTTAGAATCATTGGAATCAGAATCATCATTGATTGGATTGGGTTGCCATCATCCGCATTAACAGGGCCTGAAGAATTAAAGTCATAAGATACAGGAATAGGTGCGGTTGATATGTTTACCTCAGATGAAACTGCCTCCGATGCATTAATCTGATCATCTAAAATCTCCTCTTCGGAATCTATGATAGAGTCATCCTGATCACCTAGTAATTCAGTGTTGGGATTCTTGAAGAAATAATCAACAATAGTTTGAATCTGGCTAACGGATAATTCTGCAATAGCATTCGCATTATATGTTTTGATATACTTGATTTTATCAATTCCTATTTTTTTGGTAAACTCATAAACCTTCCTGGCTCTACTGATGCATTGATATAAAGTTTTTTGTTTAGTGTCAGGATTATGTGCAAGAATAAAATCATAAATCAGTCCTTTGGCCTTTTTCGTACTCACCTTTTCTTTGATCATGATTTCATCTATAGTATTATCCAGTCCTATAATAAAATTTCTCCAGCACAGAATTTCTGCCTGATTAGCCTTTACCCTTTCATTTTCTGCAGTACATGCATTTTCATATAAGCGGTTTATATTTTGCAATACGTCTGAACTTGATAACTCTAACTTTTCTTGGGAATTATTTTCCTTATGACCCATCAGCGAAATTTTTGTCATGTGATTTTTCTCGGATCTATCCATAGTAAAATCAAATACATCCTGCACAATATTTTCCACTTCTTTCTTCTTATGTGATCGAGATTCTTTGTCCTGAGTTACAGAAGAGGTGGGTCCCTTTGGGAGGTCACTTTGTGACTGCACATCCCCAGACAAGTCCTTGGTAGACGATTCACGCAATAATTTCTTTTCCCTGTTCCTCTGCCTAATCTCATTACTAACCTTTTTTTTATGCACCTCATTCAAGAAAGCATCCATTTCCTTATCTTCCAAGGATGTCTGATCACATTGCTCCACAACAGGAATATTAACAGCTGATACCGATTGCTTTGTAATTATCTCTAGTATCGGTTCTTCAGGTAATGAAGTATCCATTTCCTCATCCACCAAATTGAAGCTAGGTGAACTGTTGTTAGAAGAATTATCATTTGCCATTAAGACGCTTTGCAGAGTCTGCTTCTGTTCCACTTTTGTGAGTCTATTTCTAAACTTAACATTCTCGGCCCTGAGTTTGGCATTGTCAGCATCACGCCTCTCGTTATATTCCTCATTCGCTCTTAGAAACTTGATATTCCTGCGCTTAAGTTCAGCTATTTCAGCATCAGACACTGAGAGTTTGTTTCTAAGATAGGAGATTTCAGTATTCTCCTTCCTAAGCTCTGTATTCTTAGCCTCAAGCTTGACGTTCTTGGATTCAAGTTCAGTGATACGCTGTTTCAATACTTCAAGCTCAGATGACATGATCTATATGTATAACTAATACACTGTATATAAGCATTCAAAATAAAAAATATCATGTGATTTTTCCTCACGGCCCGTTAGCGAAAAATGCCAAGAAAATTTTTTTATTAATACATGCAAAAATAAATACAAAGTTCAGGACGTAGCCCAGGATACATATTTTTTTTTCTATACTAATGCTCCTATTTCTGAAATATTAACTCAAGACATATGTCTATTCTATTATTCTGTTTTTACCCGCTTTCTATCGACCAATGATGATTTTTGCTAATCAAAAACCCACTTAATTTGCCCAAATAATTTCTCGATAGGTCCAACTAGGTCATCGCGGGATAATGATGGGTAGTTGATAGGTAGAGGTGTAGGCGTAGGCGAGCACAAAAAAACTTCGACCAGATTCCCATCACCATTATCATTCCCATCTCCAATACTATTTTGAACTTTTGTTATTACCCAGTCGACACCTGAAATTGGATATCAAATAAAAGAGTTAGTAATTCAGGTCATATTTTTCGAATTTGTTTTACAAGCATACCCGTTGAGACAATGTAGTATATTGCACCTTCATACAAATCAGCATCATCATAAGTACATTTTTTGCGATTGCATTGCATAGACGCATGTGTTTGAACAGTACTCTGGGCAACGCTCTGGTTAATATCTTCTCGTTTTGCTTCAGTTACAGAAATAATTGTGTCCCCCATTTTGATCACCCAATCTATGGGTCCTTTTCCATGACTTTTAGAGACTTCATATTGGGAATAAACTTTTACAGTACCATTGAAGATGGATGCCACACCATATATAATCGCAGAAATAAATTCACAGCGGGTGGCCTCATTCACGCTAGTGATGGGTGGGGATGCTTTGTGCATTCTTAAAAAATCCTCAATTACACTATTCCTGATCTCTTCTGGAGTTGCTGAACCTCCAATCTCAATACATGGTAATTAATCATAGCTATCAGCCTTCAAACTGAAAAGAACCTTCATCTTGGGGAAAGTATACGAAGAGAAAGGTTGTTGCGCTATAAAAACAGCCATGCATAAATTAACCGATCAGACCTTTGGTAAAATTGGCACGTGAATATCCTAAATATCTTGATAATACTTACACGTATCGACAACTATTTCCAGATCTACAGTGGCCTGCCAAAAGTGACCGACCACTTGCGAGGTGTAATAAATTTATAAAATCGTTACGAAAATTTAAACTTAATTTTCTCAAAAACTACTAAGTGAATTTTATAAAAAATTGATTTATTCGAAAGGCAAAATTTGAAAGTTTAAGGATCATTTATTAATATTTTGTGGGGTTACCCTTGCTGTTTAATACAGCCTTAATTCGGTTAGGCATACTATTAACAAGATTTTGGAGTTTATGAATTTTGATTTTACCCCACTCCTCCTGAAGTACAGACCAAAGTTCTTCCCG
>QKYT01000134.1:74769-113415 GCA_003550305.1 Glomus cerebriforme | reverse complement strand
ATTCCACACTTCCAAGCGCCAACAACCTCGCCACGTTCAAAAATAGAGAGCTCTTTACGTTGGTCAGTCATATTTATTTAGGAGGTAGTTTTTTGTCAATTGACAATAATTACATTTTGAAGAAAATGCTTTGGGAGATGTGGGAAAAAAAATTTGGCGCAATTTTATTAGTCCGTTATGTAAATAAACAAAAAACAAAATTGGTAATGATCAGCAAAATTATCGTAAAATCGCAAGTGGTCGGTCACTTTTGGCAGGCCACTGTACCTTGGGGTCAACAGTTCAGATAATGCTCAATAAATCCTCATCAGCAGAAAACTGAATAACTTTACGCTCTGTCACAATCTCAACCATATCACTTGCACTCTGGGAACTTGAACTTGCCTGGTCTAATTTTTTATGCATTTTACCTGTCAAAATTTTTCTCTTCAAGCCAGCGCCACCTATTACACAACCTATTACGATATGCTCATTTTCTGTACCATCCAGAAATGTGAAATATTCACAAAGCTTCTTCTTAAAACCTTCTAATGAAACCATTTCTCGGCTCACTGTCCATTGAAAATTCGCACTCTTACGCCCATACGTTGCAGTGTAGTGAACTTCTTTCATCTCAACAGGATGCTGTACGATTATATGTATGTATTCGTCGGCTGACTAGGAGGTAAAATGTTTGCTAATCTTCAAAAGTGGAAGCAATTCCACACCACCAAGCTTATCCTTGATATTCACGTTTATTTTTGTATTAATGAGGTTAAGTTTTTCATTTTCTTCTTCAAGGGAAATGTCAACCTTCCATAGCTTGAGGTCTTTTGCCTTAACATTATCATCAATTTTTTTCTTGATAGCGTCCCTGAGTTCACTAACCGCCTCTGTCTTATTAACTTTTACGTTAAAAGCATTATCGTAAGGGTATTTTATCAAAAATTAGAAAGGCTTAGAAAGCTTTCTGGATGTGATAAGGAAGATCTTAGAAAAAAATTATTTTGCGAAATTTCAACTATAAATCAAGATGAAGTCAATTATGGGGGATGAATCTTCCTTTGGATAAGTTGATAGAAAGTAGAACAACTTTCCGAATAATATAGAGTGCCGATCACCAGCTCGGAAGAATTGCTGAGCCACAGATTGTGCGACAAAAAATAGGTGGATCACCAGACAGGTTTGTGTGACATAATAATTTTCGCATATATATTTGAAAAGAAAACATAATTAACCTTTGTTCTTTATTTTTTCCCAAACAAATGTGAGAAAATGTGAAAGGGCGTCTAGTTGCAACACAGGACCTACTGTAAAAGTATATATTAACGTCAAAAGCATATGTTATGGAGGGTTGAGGGACTCGCAATTTCGAGATCGCCAGGCATAAGACCAACTATATCTCTTGCAGGGTAGATCTACATGTGAAAAGGTATGAGAATTCCATTTACATGTGCTTTCATAGAACTCTTGGCATCATACGACAATGCTAATCACTATTTTTTATCTCCTTAACTTTTCCCAGCAAGATATAAAGCATGTAGGGGTATGTGGAAGTTCAGCCAACTTTCCTGCGAAACATAAGGTTGAATTGAATAATGGCTGAAAGAAAACAAGTCGTAAACATGTCTGATAGTCTTGAAGTAATTGATGGTGTTGGAGAAAAATCAATGGAGGTTCTTCTCCGTGCAAATTTTAAAACTATTGAAGATTTGAAAAAAGAAACAGTTGGCTATGGACAACGTATACAACAAGTGGTCGATGGGCTCAAAAAAGAAAAACCCCACTTTAAAGCTTCATATTGGAATTCTCTCGCTCTTCGATGTTGCAAAATCGTTGAACGAATACAAAGAGCGGAAGCGACCCCCTTTGTTCCAAGTCCGTACATGTGTCCTATAACAAAAGACTGGATGATGGATCCTGTTGTGGCACCAAGTGGATACTCTTATGACAGGAGTGCAATTGTGGAATGGTTAGAAGAGGATTGTCATGATCCTTTTACATGAGAAGAATTTAATGTTAATCAACTTACTCCAAACAGACATCTTAAAGATGCTATTGAGCATTACAGACGTAATCATCTTAAATTTTCGGTGGCATATGATGTATAACTATTATGTATCATGTAAAGCGATTTATTTGCATTTTTTATTTTGTAAGCTGGTTCCGGCAACATTTTTTATTTCATAAATAAAGTAATATTTTATCGAACGATATGAGAAATGGGTCACGTGTAATAATGCAGTGCCTGTGCGACATAAAATCCTATATTAATGCTTAGCCTTTCATAAATAAAAAATTTATCCTTCGGTCTCACTTCGTGATGTAACACTATGTCTGAAATTAATATACCTCTACTTCTACTTCTGTTACTGCTGATTATGGGATTCAAACACTTACTAGACCTGATGGTACAGAAATTGAGTGCAATGGTATATAAATATTTTTCTGAAAGTATAATTCAAGCATTCTATTTTTTTCATTATTCTCGCTCTTTTATATTATAGAACGAGCTCTCTTAATTAAGAATGCTTATGAATTTCCTGGAGGAAGACGCCATCTACTTTTATTAATTTTTTTGTGTGGTATAACAACTATTATCATACCAACGTTTTTGCACTTTTACGGAAATGTTTATGTCTTTTTCATCAGTATTTGTATTGCATTTAATATACAGGCAATTTCAATTTATAAAGAATTCTTAAAACAATACTATTATAGCGGTGCATAACAGATGTTAAATACATTTTTATCGTTATTAAATGTTAGTAAAAGAAATCTGTAGCTTTCTAGCGCATCTCTGGTTTATGTTAAGAAAAGTATTTCATAATATTGTTACATGCTGTGGTGTAGACTATTATGATAATGTCTCTTTCTTGTATTATCCTATCACTGGTTTATATACAGTGTAGGAACAGTATTTTTCACAAATAAAATGTTTTATCACACATACAGCAGTTTGGGAATGAGGTCGTGTCTCGGTCATTAATATGTTTCGTTATAAAAATGTCTTGATAAGCCACGTGAAATGATGCAGTCCCAAAGGGACCATGTAATGCCTGTGCGACATAAAAACATATATTAACGCCCGGTATTTTCTTTCCCATCCCAGAAATAAATTTTTATCTCACATCGGTATCACTCCGGACGTAACACTATTTTTTGACCGAGCCAACTATCCCTATAAATACACCATGTCAACTATTACTCTTAGCTGTTTGGTTGCAGGAGAAAACCCTTACCGATTCATTACCTTGTTTCAGCTCTCCCACTTTGTATTTCTGTATTTCGGTAGAAAGTGTTGGATCTCTAACTAAATATTTAACTATTTCTTTTAAAGGTTTTTTAAACCCAAACTCTTCTGCGCGCTTTTTATTATCGGATGATAATCCACTGATGAATTTTACTTTAACGTCTACATCATCCAAATCTTTACCAGTGAGCAGTTTTACGTACTCAAAATATTTACTAATAGAGCTACATCACTAAATTTTCAAGAGGTCCGATGACCATCGCTGCTCAAAAATGTAAAATTTACGTTAAGAATTTAACGTAAATTTGATGTTTAAAGTGTTCAATTAGTGTCAGATGACAAGCACATTCATTGGTCGGTATGTTTATCATGCTTATAAACAGTAATTGGACGATTTCGTTTTATAACAGGTAATTTGTAGATCTTTTTTTAAAAAATTATATATTTTTTGATTTTTATTGAATAAATAAAATTATTTAGTATATAATAAAAAAAAAATCAAATAGTCTAGTTGTTGGGATGTGAGACAATTGTGAGATATATTATTAAAGACATATTCGGTTCGATTCCTTATATAAACAAAAAAAAAGAATTTTTTATTAAATATATATTATCAAATAAAATTTTCCGTCAGTATCACGTATAACTAACGGTCTGTGGACGTCCATCATTAACGTCCAACCTACGGAGGGTCCGACAATGGATAGTCAGTGGACATTCTGTCCATTGATGGTTATCGGACCTCTTGAAAATTTAGTGATGTATTGCCCTGCGTCATTCTCAGCCTCAAGCTTGTCGTTCTTAGCTTCAAGTTCAGTGATACGCTGTTTCAATAATTCAAGCTCGGATGACATGATCTCTATATAACTAATACAATGTATATAAGCATTCAAAATAAAAAAATATGTGTTTTTTGACCGGGGCACCCCAGCTGAAATTTGCCAAGAAATTTCAAGACAAGAATCTAATAAAGGTAAAACATTTCTTTATTAAATATCGAGAAGTGGAAGTTGAATCAATTATGAGTAATTATTTGGATGCACATTGCACGCTAGATTAATTTAGATAGAATAGAGGATTATTAACTAAATAATACAATGTTTGGGACGTAGCCCAGGATACATATTATTTTTTAATAAATATTGATATTGAAGAGTATTTATTTTCATGATATAATTAGTATCTGCAAAGTACATTATACAGACCAATGATTGATGCATTGTTTTTGTAAAGATATGCGGTCTTATTTTGAATCTCTGATTTTTTCACATTCATCGTAAGGTGCTTCATCAAGAGTTGCTTCGCCTAGATCACCAAATACGTGGAAACAGGTATCTTTGTTATAACCACCTTTATTTGAACTCGGACCATCATTAATGACGTGCATATCAACCCAGTATGTTGTAGTATTATCTAACGTATGATAAGTAAGAATACCATTTCTTAAATCCGCACCGTGTTCACCTATACCATCGAAGGTCCCACAACTGAAACAATAATATAAATTATTATGTTCCGCATTTGGAGGTATATAAGTTATGAAGTTGTGTAGATAATCTTCCTGCCAAACACAACATGTATCTGTACATAAATAAAATTAAATTAAAATCAAAAGGAATATACATAATATCAAATCACTCATGGAATTTAGCTCAATAAAATCAGATATAATTACCAGTATCTTGACCACCCCAATTCCTAAGTAGAACCTCATATGCTATATATATTATTAAATAAATTAAATCACTGTATTTGGAACTAATAAATATTTCAGAGCTTTTTACCTTTAGTGGCTGGCATCAAAGCTATGATATTCATTAAGCTACAGATGGTTACGATGATAATATAAGTGAAAGAAATAGGACGTCGCATAGTAAGTTTAATGTGTTTTTTAAAATAATTTTAATAATTTTTAATAAGCACTTTTCTTTCTTATTTATATATGAATGAGAAAAAAATGGATTGTGAATAAGAAGAAAGATGAACACTGGATCATTTCAGGGGAATTAAGTTTCTGAAAGTATTTTTTTTATCCATTGATAGACGTAATTCAGAATCATACGAAATTAAAAATTTTGGTTATTCAAGATAATCAATAGGAAATTTCCTAAACTTTATCAAGTTTGGCTTAAAGTACGGTCTTTTTTAACCATATGACAGCATTCATTTTAAAGAATGACAATCCGATATCGGACCGGATGTTCCATTGAATATGTTCAATTATCTTTTTTTTTCTATTTTATTTACTAACCAAGAAAGAGGTTCTTAAATTAAAACACACCCTACACCGAACCACATGTATGCTGATTACTAAAATGCTAGTTGATTTTCTTGGTAAAATGATTTTCCATTATTCAGCTGTCGATTACACTATGAATTTTTTCCTATACATGTCAGATAAGCATGGGGGAACATTCCTAATTGCCGATTATTAAATTATGATATTAAGCATTGGTCTTATGCCTGGCGATCTCAAAATTGCGAGACACTCAGCCTTTCATAACATATGCTTTTGTCGATACTATTTACTTATAGGGAAGATCCTGTGTTGCATGTAGACCTCCTTTCACATTTTCCTCACATTTGTTCGGGGAAATAAAAATAGAGGTACTGGTTAGCGAATATATATGCGAAATTAATATGTGAAAATGTCGCACAGACCTATTATGTGATCAGCCTATTTTTGTCGCACAATCCGTAGCTCAGCAAAAAATCTTCCGAGCTGAAGATCACTACTCCGGGCTGATGAGCCGTATTCCGAACTCAAAATTGAATATATGCTAGCCAGAGATAAACACAATCATGATAGAAAATTTATGTGTCAACATTCCACGCTTGACAGAATTTACGCGTGGCTTTATTAAATAAAGAAAGAAAAATTCGTGGGCGTATGCCCAGATGAATTGGTTAGCGCGTTCAAAAAAGAGATATGGATCCCATCTAGGGAAAGACTTCAAATTTATATCCAAGAAATACTAGGATTAAACGCAATTAATAGAAAGGAAATTAATCACCAAGGCTCAGGGGCAACTGATGTAATAGAATTCACTTCTACATCTAAAGGCGTAAATACTATAGATTATAAGGAAATTATGAGAGAACTAATATACTTTGGGAAAGATGATTTTGTTTACATAGATTCGGTAACATAATAGGATCTGGACCGTAGTAATAGTATAAATCTGATCATAGACTATATTAGGGAAATGATAGTTAGAATTTTTGTTTTATTTTTATCTTTTAATGTAGGTTAAGGTGTTGGAATATTGGGGTATTCGGATACTACATGGTTCTGCGCGACATTGGAGCGTAAGTGTCATTGCGTTACAATCTTCTTACACTTCGGTGTATAGATTTTAAATGCTCTGTACCTCAGATCCTCTAAAAAAGCAATACTAATATTAGATAGCTCTAAATTTCTTTATATGTATCTTTTAATTTTGTCTTAATGTAGTTGTTTTTTAAGTATTGTAAGGTATGTATGTCCGCTAAGGTTGTTAGTTTAATAAAATAAAATAAAGATAACACAATCATGACAAGTAATACTATTAATAAATTTGTTCAAAGCGAAATACTTGAAAATCAACTATATGAAGTGCTTTTGTATAAGAAGATGGATGTATTAGCTATTCAGGAGCGCCTAGCCGAAAGAAAACTTGGTATTAATGACAATGCAAACCAAACAGCATTGAATCAAAGCATGAAAGCGGAAATACTTGACTATGCACTTGATGATTATACAAGTAAACTATTGTTTGATTTGGTGGAGAAAATTATATCGATAGAGGAGGATCTTGAGACTGATGGCCACTCAATGCTTATTATATTACATCGATATAGAAAAGATCTTATGGATGTATCAATAGGGGAATTTTCACTTAGGGAAAAATACCATTTGCTTTTATATTTGGAAGAGGATATAAGCATGATTCAAAATTATCTTGGTATTGTCGGTTATACTGACGAAGAAATGATAAATGAAGAAGCTGAGAAAGATGTGAGAGCATATATTCAAAAGTTCAGACGTTCCAAGTGTGGTAATACAGAAATTCATCAATAGGGAGTAAAACGTTTTATTTTACTGGAGAGGGACATCCGCTATTTCCAAATCTTACTCCTCAACAGTTGCACGAAATATTCGTCAAAATCCATCTAGCACCGGACAGTGTCCGTGTCTAGAACAGGTTAGCTAATCTATATTTTTTTTGTCACATAGGAGTACACGTGAGGCTCAGCAAAAAATCTTCCGAGCTGATGATCACCACTCCGGATTAGTTAGATCGGTAGAGTACCACCATTCTGCTTGATCGGCTAGTAATCTCTAAAAAAAAATATTGCGAAAAATTTTCCCTATATGCGTCTAATGGTAAATCTGCCAGAGATAATCGAAAAAAATGCGATATCTTTCAAGCTGAAGATCAGCATTCTGATTCGGTTTCGGAGCCAGAGCTAGAAGATTCCGAATCAGAGCGGTAATCTTCATCAATATTTTCGATATGAATATTTGGATTTAGTGAAACGAGATAATTCATGGCCTTTTTGCTAATATTTCCACATCCATCCAAATCTAGAAATTTTAAACTGAGACATGAGCGAGCAATTTCTTCGATATCCTGTGTTAGGTTGGATAAATGCCATATGTCGGGTTGGATTTGTCATTTTTACACGGATTATCAATTAAACTTCACCACATCTACTAGTATTGAACCGGAATTTTTTATTTACAGCGAAAAATTCTGCGGTCATGTGATATCGTGACATTAGTTGATTGGCTCATTTGTTATAACCGGAGTGTAGGATAATATATTTTTTCCACACGAATCTATTTTTTCTTTTTCATTCCATTTTTTCAATTTCATTCTGTAAAAGGTTTATACGAAATATTTTTTTATCGTTGACTCCTTAAGAATTTTAGAATGATATGACATGCATGGCAATATAATGATCATACTATCATGTGAACTAGATATTTGTGTTGTATTGTATAGCAAAAAAATAATAAATCACAAAAAACTATTCTCGTGTTATTATAATTTATTTTATTTTTAAAAATAATTTTTTATTAAATATGTTTTTACTGAAAATTTAGGAAATATAGTTGTATTTGTTGAAGACAACGTGTTTATTTAATTAAAAATTTGATGTAAAAATTAATGTATGTATTTACTATTTAATAAATTTTTATGAAAAACCGCAAAAATTTTCAAAGATAAATGTTACACTAAACAAATCTAACCAATAAGATTATTTGGATACCGCAGAATTTTACAAAAAATTCCATAAGTTTAAAAATGATCGACAAATCCAACCTTTCGCCCGGTCTTTTGATCAGAACGGCGGGTCATAGATATTATACATTTGTATTGCGCTATTGCAGGCATTCTGAAATTCATGATGACGGTTATTGTACCGATATCAGAACGGATTGATTCTTTTTTATTTCCATTCTATTACTTTCACGGAATTTTTTGTCTTTTTGAAGATAAAGATAGTCAGTAGAGATTCCGTTTTTGGGTAGAGTTAGATTTTTCGTTGATCAATTTGTGATAGGAATTATGAATAAAAGCAAGCAAAAAAGCTTCTGATTTACATATGATTGATTACCGAATTTTATTAATACAATGAAATAAATAGTTCATTCTATTTTACAATGTGCCATGTTTAGGCATTCCGAAATATTCAGAAATGATCATCGACGAATTTAAACTAATTCAATCCATAGTCCATGTTTCGACAGATGATAGTGTTTTTAATACATTCAAGTTGGAGTTTGAAGGATAGTCAGTAAAAACTAACTTCTAGATATGGACACATATGATTAGGGAGGATGTTTTAAAAAGAATGCAAAACAAAGAAATTAATGTCATTCGAGATCACATTATTTGGTTTATACGTTATTATAAAAAAGACACAGAATGATTTCAGAGACAAAAAAAAACTCAAATATCAAATATCTCTAAATAATACTAAAAACTCTAACACAATGAAATATCTTTTCTGGTTTATCGTTCTCATTTGCATTGCCAATAGCTTGACAGTTTACGCATCACCTCTCAGTGAAGGTAAAAAAAACCAGAACTAAATTAAATATTTTTCTTTTATCTTTCTATTGTCTCATCATGCATTTAACATTTTCATTGGTAGTTAAATCTAGTCACTTTGTGAAGCGATGTAGCTTCAATAAATGTGAGGAACAAGAAGATTGCTGTATCGGACTTAACTGCGATGATGGATACTGCAGTCTGTAGTGATTAATAATTTATTTATTAATCTATTTTATTATTTTAATTTATTATCCTTATTATAATTATAAAAAAATCTCGCATAATTATTTTAATGATTTAGCATTTAGTATTTATGTGTGATATTTCTATTATGTATTGCACCGTAGCATCCATTTTGTAATAAAACTAATTTCTACAAAACCTTCTCGTAGCTGTTTTTAAAATATTTTACCTTTTTGGTAACTTGACTTTAACTCATATTTTTCATATTATGCAAATCCAAAACGTATTGATTTTGTTGCTATATTCAGTAATTCGACTTTTAAGGATCCCACATCTCTTTCCAGTCTTTTTACCTCCTTTCTAAAGTGTTATGTTGGGAATGATAATATTTCAATTCTTTCTTTAGAGCACTATTTTCACGGAAAAACACACTACACACTTCTGCGTTTTGCTCACTGGGTGTACTATCAGATGAATGCTTCTGATCGATTACCATTTCCGTGATATTTTATATGTTATATCTTGCCTCGAGCGAAAAAATAAAATTATCAGCAAGTTACTTCAGTGCATCAAGCCCAAATAATAGCCAGAAGTACTTTGCATAGAATATGGGATTAGTCTATTTTTTCTTTTATCTTTACCTGCTTCTGGGACCCCTTCGAACAATTGCAAGGTGGGTCATTCATGATACCATAATGTTGGACTGATTCATCTCACCCTACTACTTGTCTGCAAGCTAACTTTCATAAACGTTGGCGACGAGAATCATTTTTACCTCCATGGATCCTAGAAGCATGGTCCGCACCTATCTTCCTCAATTTTTTCGAAGTAATTCCATGTTTAGCTAAAATAAGATTAATTGGATTTACATTGACTATACCGCTTTTGTTTTTTCGTAAGAAGGTGAATTTTTCTGGTATTGCTTTCTGAATCCAAGTAAGAAACTCCTTTGCTCGTATTGGATTCTTTTCCATTGAGAGAAAAGGCTGAGGCTCCCCTACTCCTGTTTCTTCTTTTGTTTTAGAGTAGTCAGTACAATACCAGGAATATTTAGGGTCATACCAGAGTTCATCTGATGCTTCATATTTATCAATACGAAGAGTTGTCACATCTGCCGGTCGCATGCTTAACATTATCATTACATCAACCAGATCTTCCTTAGAAGGTGATAAGGAGAAATCACATTTTTCAAGTCTTTCCTGAACCGGTTCTAAGAGGAAATGTTCAGGCCAGTCGATACCTTTATCTTCATCAAGTACAAGCCGTCGTGCCTGAATTTTATTCGATTCAGTAGTAATATGAGGAATTTTGGTCACTTCTTTTTTGAGATGATCAGCTCCACGATCCCGTAACTTTTTTCGCAATAGAGTAAGCCAAGAACCCCCTGCGACTGGATTAGGTGCGGAACTACCCAAATCATATGAAATTTATTCTATTTTCTCTGACGGATAATCATTTTCCACAATTTGTTAGGTAATTTTATCAACAGTATCCCTGCCTTCTTCACGCTTTCCAGTAGGTCAAATAGGAATGAGAACTTCTACTTGTTCCTTATTAAGCCCTAATTGTCAAAAATGTGTTTTGGCATTGGATCTTACCTTGCGATCATCCCTCAAACTTTTGTTAATTTCCTCTGTGTATTTAGCTAGTTCGGATGATAGAGTTTCGAAGGTCCAGTTATGGCGTTTCATGAAATCTGTAGCTACTTTTGCCATATTGTTTTTTATGATACTATAGTCAAGAATATTAAAATATACCAACTTTATATTACGTACAAAAAAGTTCAATTTGAAATTTGCGGGTATATGGGATAAGTGAAAAAAAATACATAGTCATGGAACCCTCATTCCAAGGCTATGAATGGTCTAAGACCGAAATGTTATAGTAATATTAGTAAAATGTTCGTGCTAGAGCTAATATATGCTCTGGCCCTCCCTATGAAAAAAGAATGTCCAGAAATTGCCACCAAAATTGTCCAGGTACATCCGAAAAATGTCTCACACGTCCAGGAAATGTCTGAAAAACTGCAATATTCTGGACACTGAGACATTAACTCTCCTAGACATTTTCAGGACATTTTCTAAAATATTGCAATATCTCAACGTCTGGAATATTGCAATTTTCTGGTCATTTTCTAGAAGTGTGGGACATTTTCCAGACGCACCCGGACAATTTTGGTGGCAATTTCTGGACATTCTTTTTTCATAGGGCTTAAAACATCTGTCTTGATAAATGCGTCATATAAAGCACTCGGCCTATATTTTGATGGAGCTAAATTCAGATGATGGAGGAATTTCATGAGTATGTTGTTCCTCCAAGCTTTCATTTCTTTACGCTTCTAGCATAATTTTAATAGTTGGCATAAAGTGAGATTGTGCCAATTAGTTTTGAGCAAAATCTGCAATAGACTTATTTTTTTATTAACCACTGCTAATAAACTTCTTTCTGATACGATACCCCAAATATGATAGAAGATGAAAGTGAGATATCTTCTTAATATTGGCAATTCATGCAAAGGTGAAATCAAAAGCCTTTCTTCTTTCCAATGCATATAGCCATCGAGTAGCAATTTACGATATACTTGCCCATTTATAGCTATCATACGATTAGATTTGGGGTTATATATTTTTTTGTGAGCGGACTCGTGCTCTGTCAATTGGCCTGATATGTCCATGACGTTAGTATGAAAAGTCGTTTATGACTTATCTTAATACCGAATAATTTAAATACACATTTTATTATAAAATTAAAAATGAAAAGGCTTTTATATCCTAAAATACTTACATGGATTGTGTTACTTGCCAGTTTATCAAGAGAGATGGTTCCATTTGTGAGGGAGTTTGTACTTGTACTACAGGCTGTGCAAGGCACTGGAAATTATATGAAAAAAATATGAAAAAAAGACACTGCCTTATTTATGGATTTCCTACTGATGCTGATTCAGGGTATTGCGCCAAATATTGTTCCAAATATTCTGCAAAGTTTCATGCACTGAATTATCGAATGAGGCAGAAGTATAAGGCCGAGGCCTGTCAATCCAGAATCCCTGAAGCTCCAATTTTTGAACTGGGTAATGGAGATAGGTCCTTTCAACCCAGAATCCCTGATGCTCTGATTTTCAAGCTGAGCGATGTGGTTAGACCCCTTCAATCCAGAATCTATAAAACTCTGGTTTCTGAGTCAGATGATGAGGATTTTGGTCTTGACCTCTTTGGAAATTAGTAGTTAGCTCAAAATTCAACCCGAAACTCCCTGAATTATCTGTCAAGGAGTGAGCAAAAAATATTATTCCATTTATTAGACATGTCAGAAACCTGCATCTCAGAAGTATGTGACTATGTATCCTAGCCGGAGTGATGCTAGGATAGAGATGTTTTTTTTAATAATATATGCCGATAGATGTAGCCTTCTTTAGAAATATTATATAAAAAATTGGAAGAAGGCTACACATGCCTGATCCATTAGAATAGTATTAGCATATATCGAATAACTTCTGAATATCTCCTGTGATTTGTGTATTATTCACTTTGCTAGAACTAGTATAATTATCTAATATCAATTCATCGGGTGGGAGTTTACTATACCCATACTGAGTATCTATCCCATTTTCCCAATAAATTTCTTCATCATTTGATACGAAGGTAATCTAGAAGCGTCTTTAGTATCGAATGATCTATCTAGGCGGTAATACCTGTGACTCCTATTTATAGCCTTAAATTTCAATCCATAAGTTGCATGTAGTGCTGAGTTTAGTAAACCAAGTTTTGCCCGATCTGTTTTCAATCCCGATTTTTTAGCACTGCGCGATGCATCTGTATTATCAAAAACTCGAGCTATTTTGGGTACTAAATCCTGGAGATATGATATTGATTCAGGAGAATTCAGACGAGTTTTAATATCATCAGCTCTATATCGTCTCCTATCGTCAATATCTCTAGCAAGTATACAGATCCTTAGTAATTCCAGGCAAATTTGATGTCTCTCAGCTTGAGTGGCTACGGCAAGTTTATCATCCCTATAATCTTTATGAGTGATAGCCTCAACAGCCTTTTCATTGTTAGTACCAGCATTTCATAACTGCCTATAAGCTCTGAACCATCTCATATGATTATAACTACCATACTTCGAAATGAAATTTTCGGTCAATAATTCAGGCGAAATCTCATAACATTCCACGATATGGTGCCAGTCTAGAGAACGCATTTTTTCTAAGGTCTTCTTCGGCTTATTCTCCAAAAATTCAGCAGTCTCATGATCGACAATCATAGCATTAGATATATTTGATATTTCCTCTGCTTTAACGATAGAAGAACTCGCCTTCACTATTTGGGATAGCAATGTCATAGTATCTTCAGGTTTAGGAATAGATTCTATGATGAAAATTATCATACCCGCCTTTTGGAGAAAATCAACCATCCTCCAACCAAATAATCGCTGGGAACAGAATTTTTCTAACATGAATGCCACCCATAATCGAACAGATAGTATGTCCTTATTCTGGATAATAGAGTGTATATCTGGAAATATTCCTCTATTCTGAAGTTTCCAAGGAGACATTCGCGTTTGGCATTCAACAACCATTGGAATAATCCTTTCTCTGTGACTGGAACATTAGAAGATCTCTGCTCAATATGACATATATAATCTTTAATGCACCGCATGCGAAATAACATCTGATTCGTTCTGGCATTTATTTCTATGTAGCTATTAAAAAGACAGAATGCTCGCTCAAACTTAGGATTAGTACAGGATACTCCTATTTTTAAAGTGCTAGTATAGGCAACTAGGTACGTCTTTCCATGATTCTTCTACGTTGCTGAAGTCATAAGCCTTTTCCACCAGATCAGACTTGCCGTGATATTCCTTGATCTGTAATTCTAGAAAATCAGTCTTAAGGGGCAAATAATTCCTTGCATATCTTTTCTAAAATGGCAAATAAGTGACGTACTTGTTCGATTCTCAAAAGGTAATGAAGACATATGTTTGGCCCAGTCCTAAAGTTCGGTTAATACTGTTTCTTTATTAGGGGCTAGGCGGAATGTCTTACCTTTCTGAAGCTGGTAAGTATTGTGGATAATAGAGAGAGGTATATCCTTATGAAGTGCCTTAATCTATTCAATGTTGAGGTCAGTTAAGTTATTATCCATTACAATAATGCGCCTAGCCTCTTGGATCAATTTATATAACTTCTCTATCAATTGACCCGCCAGATGACTTTGTGCTTGAGCAATTATAGATACTATTTCATCAAGCCACAAGTCATATTGGATTGGAAGACATTTGCATTTTTTATTACATTTACAATTATTAGTAATCTGATGTAAGCTTTCTATCTGACACACTACCCTCTTATGATCAGGTAGATTTATATTACCATCGATATCACAATATGATTTAAGATTGAGTCTTGTAGTAACAGCATTCGAGTAAGAGTGGCACGTGGATAATACTAGCAAATTCACGTCATCAGATATAGTAAGATGCTCTAGAACATATGTTTTTCCTGTCACCTAAGGCGATCCTACATACTGTAGATATAGCTTTCATTGGGTAATGGTTTTACATATTTCTCCTCATATGTTTCTGTTGCTGAAAGGGACTCATTATACTTGGCCCAAGATGGGAAATTTACGAAGACTTTAGGGAAGCCCAGAACCTTAACCTTGTGAGAGAATTGCAGAGATTTTTTATTTTCTTGCTGAATTTTTTCTGCAATAGATGGGTCGCATTCAAAAACCTCCCCGTGTTCATCACTATTTTGCCGAAAGCATTTTATGATAAATTTCCCACTGCTAGCACATACACGACTGAACCACCTCTGATCCTTGTCATGTATACGTTTGCATAGTGGACATTCTAGTAGAGCTTTCCGGTTAAAATATACGAAGTTTTCTGAATCTTTTTCTTTGATAGTCCAATCCCTAAGATAATTAGAATACTTTTGCAAAACTAGTTCTGCATATTTCTGTAATATATCCTGACCCATGGATATTCTTAGCAGATTTTTATTTTTTTCTGTACTAAGTATTCGAGGTCTTACTTCAAGTCCCAAACTAGGAGGCGGTTGAACCCTAACGTGATCGAGTTCATTCTAGCCATTATCTAGTGAAAATTAAAGAATATGCTTTACGCGACCTTTTTTTGCCGAACCAATTAGACGAAGGTTAAAATTCTGACCAGACAACCCTCTATCAATGTATTTGCCAAATTTTTCACCAGTTATGGTATATACTAATTCAGTAAATGCTTTGAGTTTGTGATGGTCAATAAGAAGAACCGGTGCATATAAAATATGGTAGCTATACTTGCTAGAGTCTAATGATGTAGCGATTACCGATCCTTTGAAAATATCTTCCCAGGTACAATCAAGAATCTGATATAAAGCTCTTATAAAAGAGTAACAGATTTAGATGAATACACTACCAGGCTTAACTCCATCCGTTCCCATATCCTCCTGTGTAGCATCAATGTCAATTACAGCCCTTAAAGGTTTTTGGCCGTTAATGCATTCATGAATTCTGGGCAAACCATATACTTCTGAAATGTCATCCGCAACAGAAAACTTCGGGGCACGATCATCTTGGTCGATTTTGATAACCAACTTATCTTCCACTTCATTTCAGTCATAGGCATTATACAAGCTAGAGCCTTTTTCATTTGGAAATAAGAATGAATAGATTGGGAGGCAATCCAATGACCCTTTGTCATTCAACATATCTCTAGGTGGTGATAAGAGAATATCCCGAATGGCATTTAACAAATCTCTGGAAGAAAAACTACTATTATTAAACTCTTCCTATCTTAAAGAGTATGACGTATTAGCATTTTGTTCTTTATTGGATGGCTGAACTAATGGTGTCTCAGTAATGCTGGTTGAAGCGCAGGGAGTTTCTTCATTATCGGATTCATAATTAGGCTCATAGTTATTATAATCATCTGATTCCAAATCAGATCCATTATCAGAATAACTACTAGAGTCACTTAAATATTCATCAGCATTATTATAATAAACGAGAAGGTCAGCATGATCAGTTTGGTCAAAATTAGTTGGTGTATGCATGGTGTTAGTTCGAAAATGTTTATATTACTTTATAAAATTTGAAAATGTTTAATTTATTTTTTTTGATAGTTGCAAAAAAGAGGTGATAGTAAATACAGTAAGTAAAATACAAAAGAAAGGTAAAATGATATACATTCAGATGATAAGTCTTCTTCGTAATTATTATATAAAAAATTGGAAGAAGACTTATACTTTCTAGATATATACTCAGGTATGGTATAGTCTACGCATAAGACTTATCCTTCCTAGATATACATCCAGGTATGATATGAATGCTTTTGCAGAATTATATTATATGAAAATGGCAGAAGCCTTCATCTTCCTAGATATATCCTGGGAATGGTATAGCCTCCGCGTAAGACTTATTCTTATTAGATATGTACTCAAGTATGATATGTAGCTTTCTTCAGAATTATTATATAAAAAATTGGAAGAAGGCTACACTTTTCCTAGATATATCCCAGGTATGGTCCCTGACAGTTTTTTTTGATGAATGCAAAAAAGAGGCGTATAGCAAGATGGTAAAGGGGCCAGGAATAAATGCATTCTTAATAAGTGTCATCCAGGGTATTCTTCTTCAGAATCTTTATATAAAATAATGGAAGAAGAATACCCTATCACTAGTGTGTACTCGGGTATATATAACATCTAGGGTAGGCAAGCGCGCAAAAATATTGGCAGAAGAATACCTAATCACTAGTATGTACTCGATGTATATTGTACTTAGGGATAGTACTGCATTGCTAGTATCGCACTATCGCCACATTATACCTCCAATTTTCTAACCAATTGAAACATCAGACTGAGACCCAAATATCCCTCGAAAGTAACAAGAAGGTTGCGAGTAAGTGACGAGGAAGTGACGGGAAAGTGCTCAGAACTGAAGGCACAGTAAATTATGATAATTTTGACTAACACCAATCCATAATTCTGGCTGAATTCAGTTTAAGGTGCACTAAATTACGATCACCTGACATTGCATATTTTTACACTGGATGTCATCTGATATTAAGCCCTCTGGGATCACTATCATATGATTCTCTTAACAATACATACGTAAAGAATCACCTGTCACTGAGTCCTTTGGAAATACTATCATATGACTCTCCTAACAAGATACGTAGAGTGTATCTCTCTTGCAATCATTTCAGTCAACACTATACCATAATTTCAGCCAGATTTTTGGATATAATAATTCGAATAGAATTGACACTGTGCTGAATGTCATCTGATACCAAGCTATCTGGGATCACTATCATATGATTTTCCAAATAATATATGCGTAGAGTATCACATGATTGATCAAAAACTTTAGGCGCAGTAAATTAACAATCATTTTGGCCAACACTATTCCATAAATTTGGCCAAATCTTTGGATATAATGATTCAGCACCCAAGCTGGCATACAAGTGTCTGAAACTGGTGAACTAATAGAAGTATACTAGCTCCTTGCCAGTTCCTCACCAGTTCCATGACAGCTCCAGAATACTAGCAGGTTACTATCATAGCACCAAGCTGGATCTCCGAATCATATGTTCTAAAGATCTGCCAGAATTATGGTATAATGCCGGCCAAAATTAATCACGAATTTACTGCACCACCCGACATATTTTTTTACTACAATTTGGCATTTTAACAGGCAACCAAATAGGCGCACATCTCATCCATATTTACTAACCAACAGGTCACAAAAAGGGAAAACAAACCCCATATTTAGAACAAAATAATCAATAGACTATGTTTTCCTAAGGTATATTAATCAATAGACTATGGTGTCCTAGGATATATTAATTAATAGACTATGTTGTCCTAGGGCATATTAATCAATAGACTATGGTATCCTAGGACATATTAATTAATAGACTATGATGTCTTAGGACATAATAGTCTGGAGCAAGTAGTGTCCTAGGACATAATAATATATTAATATATTATTATATCCTAGGACACTACTAAAGTCTTTAATAAATTATATTAGGTATTAAAACAACTTGCTGCTGATAAAGTAGACTGATATTTTGATAATTTAGTATTTGAGATGGAAGTTCTAACTGGTAAAAAGATATCTATTCCAACATTATGGCAGTCTCTATGTTTTTGTGATATTACATGAAAAAAGATAAGATAATGAAGTAGTTTTAAAATTATTGAATTGTATTTACAATCTTTAATTTACTAATGTTATATAATAGCTTCATAGAGATGCCAAAGAATGAAATGAGATATTTCATGATGCATTTATTGCTCATATAAGAACTAATTATACTTTAGATCAATTAGTTTTCTTGGATGAATCTGCTAAGGATGAACAAAGTTTATCACGTGAATATGGATATTCTTTAATGAATATACGAGCAAGGAAAAATATTGTATTTATACGTGAAAAAAGATACACAATCTTACCTGTTTTATTATTGTAAGGATTCATAGTAATTGATATTATGGAAGGAAGTTGTATAAAGGAGCGATTTAAAGATTTTATTATTTCTGATGTGGTAAATTTGAGTTACTAATATAATAATTCAGTTTTGAATTTATACTAATTTATAAATTTTGCATTGTATAGTTACCTAAAATGAATCCATATCCTAGTCCCAATAGCATTATAATTCTTGATAATGCAAAAATTCATTATAATAAAGATTTGATTGAATATTTTCAATCATTTGGAATTCATGTAGAATTTCTTTCTCCTTATTTTTCTAATTTGAATCCCATAGAAACAGCTTTTTCGGTTATGAAAAATTTTTTGAAAGTTAATTATGATTTTATAGAAAATTTTAATAGTCCTATTTATGCACTTTTAGTAGCAAGTTTTCAAATTACACCTGCAATGGCAAAAGGATTTTTTAAAGGAATTGTATATTTTTAAATAATATAAAATTGTGTATATAATTATAGAATTTTAAAAAAATAAATAAAAATTACTTTATTATANTTAATNATAAGTTATATTNTTTNAACTTCTAAAACATTGTATTTATTTAATAGTAATAAAAAAATCATATTTATTAAAATATTTACACAATATTTTCTAAAGTTATTACAATTATTCATATTGCTTTGCTGTAGTTTGAATAGTTTTATGCCATCCAATAGTTACTACTCCTAATACTTAAAATTCTTTTTCATTTAAATTTTTAATATGTTTGACAAATATTTTTTATTTATTGAATGCATCAATAAACTGTATAAAATCCCTACTACTTCCTTCATCTTTATCTACCTTTTCTAAAAATTCTTTTATATTTGGAATGGGAAGTTATGATGGTGATGAATTATTAAAATTTGAAGTAGACACTAAAGGTTCTCTAGAAACTATACAATATTGAGGAGGTAATAGAAGCATATACTGAATAGGATAGGTCAGAAATACTTATGATAGTATCAATGGGTTTAACGAATACATATTTTTTTTGCTGCATGATGTGCTGCAAATTTCAGATAGGTTGGTGTAATTTCAATAGTTGCAGTTCTATTCATCTAATAAAATTGTTAATATACCTTTCCCTACTAATTAATATCCCATTAAATTAAAATAAAAGTTTTAATGTACTTATAATATATTTTCTCATGTTGCAAGAAGTTTTGCCATTAATTTTAAGTATATTCCCAAAGTAATATAACATAACAAATTGTCTTAAGGACAATGCCATTGTTCACGAAATTCTGTTACTAATTTACCAATTGCTTTTTGATGAGAAATTAGACCTGAAACCTTAGGAATAGAATTTGCTTTTTTTTTTGATATATTATCATTCAATAATGAATCATCAAAATCATTATCAGATTCAAGTGCTTCTTTCTAATCAAGCAATTAGTAAAAATGAATAATTATACATGATAATTATATAGATAAACAGTAATTTTCTAAACCTTTCTTTTTTTTTTCTTATTAGTTTTTTGTTTCATACTTGCAATTTTTGCAATTACAACAATTTCTTTTTTTGCCTTAAATAATTTTTCATGTCTCTCATCATTTTTCATTTCTATTACTTTTCATTATTCCATCCTTTTCATCTTCCATCATTTTCTATTACATCTTTTCATTTTCCATTATCTCCTATTTACTTTCCATCACTCCTTTTCATCTTCCATCATTCCTCTTCATCTCCTATTGCTTCTTTTCATCTCTCATCACTTCTTTTTATCTCCCATCACTTCCCATTACTTCTTTTTACTCTCTTTCATCTACTATTACTTTCTATTACTCCATTATTATTTTGTTTTTTTATTAGCATCTTTCTTTTTGATCATTATAATTTACTTATTTTTTTTATTTATTATTATTATTTCTTTTATTTGTATCACTTCATTAAAAATAAATAAAATCGTAAATGTATGACTTTTAAATTTTAAAAAAATTTATTAGATAAGATTATTTTGAATAAATATGTTTGCAAAAAAATTTTTTTTTAAATCTTTTATGATAAAATTTAAGTTTAGCTAATCAAAAATTAGCCAAGTTAAAAAAAATCAGCCTATACATCATATGACATATTTGAAAAAAAAATCTAGTAATAATCATTCAAATGATAATCATCCAGGTGATAAACATTTAGGCGACAATTACCCAGGTGATGTTTAGCAATTTTCTAAATTTTTCATTCATATATATTAAAATTATGTAATTCTAATTTTATAAATATGTTTAACCTGAATGGATTTTTCAATTAATTATTTGATAATATTAAACAAAGTTATAAATAAGTAAGTAGTAATATTTTTCTAAAGAATTTATATTTATTTGTATATATAATAATAGAATAAAATTTAATAAAAGTATATAATTAATGAATATTTCTAATTTTAACTGAAAGTATAATTCTCTTTTCTCTTCTAAAATTAAAAAGAATAAACTTTTTTTTTATTAAATACTAGTTTGCTGTTCATTGCTTTGCAACAGGTTTTAAATTTTATTTAATTCTTATATGTATACACATCAATTTTCTTTTTTAGAATTTTGTATAATTTTTAGAAAATAAAATTGCCTTTTTTGAACTTTGTATAATATAACATAATTAGGTTATATAACTTTAAAGCATTTATTTATACAGTTAATCTAAATGTTACAAATATTTTTAATTAGATAGATATAAAAAATATATAATTAAATATTAATTGTAAAAATTTTGGAAATTTTTGGTTTAAAAAAAAAATTTTAATATAAAAAATGCAATTTAATTATAAAAATCAAAAATTTGAACATTTTTTAAAACTATTTGAATAACTATATTTTTTAATTTAATAAAACTTTTTCTCCTTATAAATTTATATATAACTTTTATTTTTAAAAACTATTATACTAATATTTTAATTAAAAATTCAAATAAAAAAAAAAGTATAATTCCTTTTAATTAAGTTTAGTTATTTTCATAATTAATATTTTTTTAAAAAAAAAAATAATTAATTAATATTTACTTAAGTTGTAAAAATTATCATATAAGTTTATTTTAAACTCATTTAGTGTTATGATTCAGATAAATTTGTGATCTATCAATCTGATTTATAATAATCCAAATATCTAAAATGGATTCACAGATTCATTTAAATATCATTCAAATACATCTGAATATAGAATATTATTTGAATATATTGAATTTCAGATGTTTAATCTGTTTTTTTTTTAGGATTTTTTCCAAAATTTTTATTTTATTTTATTTTTTTAAATTTTTTCAATAAAAAATAAAAATAAAAAAAATAACAAATCATCCAGATCATTTGTTAGATTATCTGTCATTTGTCCATAATTCATCTGAATAATTCAGATGAAATTTGAATCAGATGAATCCATAAATTGATGGATTGATAGATTAACAGATTGTAATACTAAACTTATTAATATTTCCTTTATATGTTTAAAGGACAAATCAATTTGAAAACATTTAAAATGTTGTAATAATTGTGCTTGTTTTTCAAGCATACATACAATAAAAATGAATTTATTTCCAAAAAAAAATTTAAAGAAAATTGATTATTAAAATTTAAATTATTATAATAACCAGAACAATTAAATCATATAAAACAAATACTTACCAATTTTATGAATATAATTATGAAGGTCAAATTGTTTACTATATACACTTTGAAAGATTCCTAGGATATATTGTGCAAATTTTTGTAAGTTTTGCAACTAAATAACACAATTTATCAATATTGTTTAATGACATATGGATCTCTTGAAGAGTTTCTTTATTAAAATATGCTTTTAGCATATTTCCTATAATTTTTGATTAATCATTTGCAATTACAGTATATATCAAAAATGAGTTTGAATTATTGATTGAATACAAAGTTTTCATAATCATGACCACCTCCAGACATTGCCAGTTCTTTAGCCTTATCTACGAATTTTGAATTGAATCATATTTACTACTATAGTAATAAAGATAATAAAGCTTTCCATGGGTCATTGCTGATTTTTTATGGAGTGTTGCTTTTGCTTTCCCATATTTTACAATATCTTCTTTTAAGAATTTTAAGCGATATAAAAAACAAGTGAAAGACTTAATATGCAAACTTTATCTGCAGCATTATTTTTTATCAGTCCACCAGCCTCATTTTGTTCAATAGGTAATAGAACTAAATAATTATAAATACCTTAAGAAAAGTATATATAATACAAGATTGTAGTATTTATTTACCTAGCTTATCTTTTTTAGCAAATCTTACAAGACTTATTGTAGTCCNTTNTNNATANNANNNTNANGTAAATTTTTTTCAGTTAAACCGAGAAATGCATAACCAGAAATCCTTTTATTACGAGGGATAGTAATAAGATGTAATTTTTTTTCAGTTAAACCGAGAAATGCATAACCAGAAATCCTTTTATTACGAGGGATAGTAATAAGATGTAAATTTTTTTCAGTTAAACCGAGAAATGCATAACCAGAAATCCTTTTATTACGAGGGATAGTAATAAGATGTAATTTTTTTTCAGTTAAACCGAGAAATGCATAACCAGAAATCCTTTTATTACGAGGGATAGTAATAAGATGTAAATTTTTTTCTCTATATAAAAACTTTGAGTTCTTTTATGCCCAACTTCTCAACATCTTCAACCGAAGTAATAGCTGGTGGATCTATTTTTTCATACATAGGACGGCCCATAATTAATAAAAGCTACATATTTATAATTCAATTTAATCATACCCCCCTTTAAATATTTTTAACTAAAAGAAAAATCTAAATCAAGAAAGATCAAAACGATTAACCCAAATTATGGAAATAATATTAACCGAATTTTTTGGTAAAAAATCTGGAACTAACACTTTTTTTCGTATTATAATATGCATGACATAATACTGCGCATAATGTGGTAAATTTTTTGCATAAGCCACTCATGTGATTTTAACGATATAACAATAAAAAAGTTAGTCGCTGACGACTAGACTTATTTGAACTTGTTCGTGATATATGACTTGACTGCGGACCATTATACCTTAATAAATTTTTTCGTCCTAACTCTCTTACTATCTGGAAAGTTGTCAACTTCTATCCTATCCTTTAACAAACCTACGATTATCTTTTTAATATCTTGGCGAAGTTCCACATCATCTTCCATAATATCCTCGGGAAGGACGATATGATAGTTAGCTTTCGAGTAATAAATCTTTTCCGGTGTATACATGATGAAGTAACGATTCCATATAAGTAATCAAACTCATCATTGAAAGCTTCAGATGCCTTCCTTTTTCTCGTGTTCATGTGGTAAAGAACTTTCGAGTTGCATCACGTTTTGCATGAACCCCGCTACCAAATCCTTCTGTTTTCCTTCAGTTATGGCAATTAACTCCTCATTAATGACATCTATGACTTTTTTGATTGTGTAATCAATAGGCCAGATGCTTCTTCACCTATAACTTCAAATTGAGAATCTAGGGTAATTCGTTTTTTGGTAATTCTTCTGACTATGAAGATGGATGCATACAATATAACAGAAATATATCCACTACGCACATGCATTTTATATACTGCTCCAACTCCTCATCGTCATCATTAATTTTCATAGGTTCTGGTACAAACGATGGGATCTTTTTTATATCATTTCTGTCAATTCCATACTTACGTAACACCTCATTCAACTCTTTCTTAGTCTTGTACGAGGAGAATGACCTCAACTTTTTCTCCTTACACTCCTTGGTGAACTTTGCGAAGGTTTAGCAGGTCCTCCCTATCGCCGCACTATTTTTGTCAACATGCTTTGGTCAAGTCAAGGAAGTTTGAACCATTAATTTCCTCCTCTTCTAAAATTTTGAGAGCTGTCTCGCTAAGCCCTAAGTTCTGGTCCTTCAAAAACAAGATAATTTCAGCCATGTCGTATTTTTTAACATCGTGAGCGAGTCATTTCCAGTTGCAGTGACGCTAGTAGAAGTAGAAGTTGGTGTATTAGTAGACATAGCGCTTTTATAGGGATATTTGGCTTGGATAAAAAAAAATTATTATGCTCCGGAGTGAGATAAAAATTTATTTCTAGCAAAGTACAATGTTTTTATGTCGCACAGACATTGCATCATCGCATGTGACTTTTAAGAATATATGTATAAAAAATTGCGAATATATCGTGATACATGATGTGAAAAAAATTCTACCTACTCTTAGGGAAAATTCGGATAACATCTTCATTAGGAATCTCATTAAAATGGGGGAAAATCCTATCTTCTGTTCGCATTGGCTTCTCCGAAGGATAAATTTGATGAAGTCGTTACGATTGATAGGCCCTAATTTCTTTCTTACTTCACTTTCAAGATCAAAGACATGTTTATCCTTAGAAATCCCCCAATCATGAAAATTACATTTTTAATTTTCCGCATTACGGTAATTGGAAGTTAAGACTTATAATATCAACATCTGCACTGGAAGACATCTTTCTTTCCTAAATACAAGGCCCATAGCGACAACTGATCTCATATAGCTGTGCATACAGTATATGGCTTCTTTTTTTCCACTTATGTTTGTAATTGGTTTTTGTTTAAAATCTTTTTAAAATCTTCTAAAAATAAATTCGGACAACACTAATTGATTTTTTTCGCTGCGTATCTTAATGTAAAAATCGACGATGCATTTATTTACTAAACGATTTCATAACATTTCTTCAATCATACATCATTTTATTAAATTAATAATTACATATGGAATTGCTTATTTAATTCAACTAAATAAGGATAAACTTACGTAATCTTAATAATTATATATGCAAATATGTCTCCTTTTATTATTATTGTTATTTTATAATTTTCCAAAGATTCCCACTAGTAAAAGCTGTATACATTGCATTAGCAGTGGCACAACCAGCTAATATCGAATTCCAATTATCTGTATGTACAACAGTTTTCGCACCAGTATTTGTATCAACTATTGTAAGATATACGTCATAAGCAAACAACTTATTATCTAATGTAAGTAATTGGAATGTATTTGCCCATCTGTTACTAAGAATTCTATAGGTCCAATCTTTCAAATTAGTTTTATAAATAATTCCACTATCATGGACCGAATACGCGTAATCACCAATTACCGTGATAGATCGTGTAGCCCCCCAGTTATCATTCTGAACCTTTTGATAAGTACCGTCAAGACGAATTTCCCAGATAGCATCAAGGACAACGTAAATGTGATCATTGTAAGCGAAAATTGCTTTTGCTCTCTCCCATCCATTGCCTGCTTCAGCCCATTTGAAAACATTCCTATAAGACGAGGTACTAATCTTGTAAATGAATCCGTCAGGACGAATAGCGTAAATGAAGTTGCCATTAGTAGTTGCTGCTACAGTATTTGGCCATTCTGATCCAATTTGAGTGTATTTGCCATCTGGATTAACTTCCCACATGTGGTATGCGAATACGACAATGTTTTCGCCGTTTGGCGCAATAGCAGTTGCGCCTCCCCAATTGGAAGAGATAATACCTTTAGTCCAACTCATAATTAATTATTTTAGCTGAATAAATATTTTATAACAAAGTTATTTTTATGTTTTGATAGAATAAAAAAATTGCCTAGGATTGAATCATATTTATAAGAGAATTCTTCATGAAATTGTAGCCAAAAAGTTGATGTATTAATTTTTTTCGTACGAGTTGCATAGAAAAGAGGTCATGAGTGATCGTTGATAACTTAATTTCCAATTTCGCTATTGAGTCTTTAAACGTATGATACCAAAATTAGAAGCGCGTTACTTTTTTCTTTTTCTTCCAACAAATGAAGGCACTTAAAGAATAAAATTTATTGAAAGATAGTAAGCAGCGATTATCATTATCATCTCATCAATAAAACACATGCAGCTTACATACCTTGTAAATTTAATATGTTACACAAACCTGGCGCGTGAATCGTACGATATTATGGTGCAAAAAAAAAATGGTCCGATCAACGGTGATCAAGATAATCACTGAATGCAGTAAAAAAAATACTAGCGTAACCCGTTACCTCGCACCGGGATCAATAAGCTTAAATCAATATAGTAAATCATGTACATAGCAGAAATAAGCTGTGATATAATATACCAAGTGAAAAAAAACAAAAATCGGCTATTATAAATTATGTTTACAATTTAACAAAAAAAAAACAAAAAAAATCAAATAGGCAGCTTACAATATAACCAAAAAAATAATAAACCATAGAATAAAACATTAGCAATCAGTTCAGCCGCATGCGTTGCACAATTCAAAATTATTTATACAGGGTAATCTAAACCTCTACAGATCGGCATGAATTTTTTTGAATTAGAATATTAGAATATATTAGAATATAGATTATTTAATTCAAAGAAAGAATTCTCATCTATTATGTTTAATCATTCACAATTCACTCACGTCTATTCCGAAGAGAAAGGCTAAACGCCTAAACTTACAAAAAAAAAAGTATAAAAAAAATTTAATTTAATAAAAAAAAGGTTAAATATCATTTAATTCAAAAAAGAACATCACTATCAATTTTGTACAATTTACCATTCTGAAGAGAAGGCTCAAAACTAAAAAAAAAAATTAATAATTTATTTAATGTAAACAAATAAGAGAATGAAAAATACCCATATCCAGTCAAAGAAAAAGCTGAACCTAAAAAAAAAGTGAAAAAAAAAAATTTATCTCCCGAATAAAAACTTTTGAAGTTCCAATAAAAAGAGAACTAATTAAGGATACCATTGATACCGTTGCTAAGTCCGGAGCGAAAACCTGTTTATTCATTGACCACATTTAATCCTAATTACTTAATCAGGAAATGTCATATTCATGCATCGACTCATTAATTGGGCGGGCGGCACGGCGCATAGTACTTCGCTTCGCTCTAGACTAAGGGCAAATTTATCCTGTTCCGGGGGTATAGCTCTTATCCTGTTCTGCAACTGTATTAATCACGTGATATTTACTCTAAAAAAAATTATTTATACAGGGTGTACAGGATAATAGCCTATACCTGGGGTACATTTTAAGGATGCCCACTAGACTAATATGCTGATCATTTTTTTTCCGAAAAAGCATAAAGCATAAAAGCATAAAGCGACAAGCTATAAAAACGTCAGAAAGATTAAACTATATTTGACATTCTTTTTAAATAATATATAAATATATAATATAATATATATGGTAAAAGTTAATAACTGAAATGAATGTATTTTTTATGAAAGTTAATCGGAGTTTTTCCTTCCTTTTTTTTCTGTAGTAAAAGTATATATAGTATGTATATATTCGACTAATAAATAGAAATTTCCTGTTTTTTTTTAACAAGGAATCAAAGGATTCGCTACCGTATACGAAACATGACAGACCAATATGTTCCCTATGAACCCTTTTATGATTTCTGGGGAGATTTTATTAATGGTTTTGCAGTAGTTGTAATAGCTACACGAATCAAATCGAATAATTCTAGGAACAACGCCGAAGAATCAAAATATGCAATTGTAATCGATGATATCATTATCTTTAGTTCATTTCATGCCGCGAACTTATATTATTTGATTCTTAAATGTAAGAGTATTGTACTCGCCGTTCCAATCATAATGCTGTTGTTCTTCTTTAACGTGTTCCATTTATACTATATGGATCCAAAAGGAGCATCATCACCAGTTATTGATAGAGAAGCATCCCCAATAATTGATAGAGAAGCATCATCGCCAATCATTGATAGGAGAAGGTGTTTCATTAGTTTGTTTTCGGTGACAAACTCCCTCCTTTTTATATTTTGTTCAAGCCTTCGCAACTCGTGTGTAACGTCATATAATAAATGCGCAATTCACATCGGTTTAAAAAAAATGAAAGTCATATTACTAGCATTGATCGTAGTTTTAGAGATTATAGAGTTTATAGATATACTAATAATTCGAAATGGATTACCAGAAGGTTTCTTGAAGCGCATCACCAAAAAAGTTCGTGATTTTAGGAGGATGAAAGGATATGTTATACTTTTTATGTATATTACCTCAATCGCATTACAAGCGGTTTGTAATGGTTATTTGCTTTCTGAAAGTTTTTGGATGACAAAATTTTCAACTGCTTTGGCCACAATGTCTATCATAAGATTGTTGGATATCTATGATAGTGATAGTGGCTCTTTATATAGATTGATTTTTTCGTGACTGTACGAGTGAGATCTCGCAAACTTTTCTTTTCTATCATATTCTTATAATCTTTAGTGTATGTTTTATATTGTTTTAGACAAAGATTATCAAAGCAGTCAGTGAAAGCTTACTCCAAAGATAAAAGTAGATTTATGTGAATTGGAACGGATAAGATTAAACGAATTCAAACTTTCACAGCCACAACCATTATGTTATCAATTATTTATTAATAAAGCTTTCATCATAAGTTAGCAAGAGTCTCGTGTATGTAATAAATTTTAATCATGATTGCGTATACTGTATTGTATAAATGGTTGCCTTTATCATTTTAATCTTGTATGCTATATGTGAGTAATAAAAGGTTTATACCAGTTTCGTATACAGTACATAATTGCACGGGCTTCAATATGTACTAATCCAACAGATCAAGAGGCATTTTTCTGGGACTCGTGGTATATGATTAAGCCTATAAAACATTATTTTATTAACCATGCTTTATACGAATTGTATGAGTAGATAGGATGAGTTTTACATTGCCACATGACATCGAATTAATCTATATCTTTTATATGCATCAGTGTTGGCAATGAAATATGACTCATGATGATTATTGTAAAATCATTATCAATATTTCTTTTTTTTTTTTTTTTTTTACTTATGAGTCATTAACCAGGAACTTAATAAACAAAATAAATTTTCACCCTTTATGACATGATATAGCAATATAGCACTGACTATGACACATTTATTATGATCGCGAATCCAAAACTATATACAATATAACAACATGTAAAAATACTGTATAAACTATATATATGGAAAACTTGTCAACCTCTGCAAGCTTGACAATAAAAATCGCCTTTAAAGACTTCAAACTCTTAAAAACTTCAAAAAAAAAAATAAACATTTATTAACAAGATTTATTTTTCACAATGAACACAACGAAATATAATGAAACACAAGCCTGTCAAAGAATATAGACTTATATATGAAACTGCAAATTTCTTAGGTAGTAAGTTCACTTTTTTTTTGTTGGGTATTTTTGCAGAACAGCATGGGAACATAGCATGCTTACATCGTCAATAAACCCGTGGGTATGGCTTCTCATTCCCTTATTTGTACAAGCTGCAGCCGCAGACCCACGATAGAGCTAATGCGGAGCATAGTACACTTCTAGTAAATCCATTATTGGTAAGGCCATAGTAAATTCCAAAAAAGCAATTTTTTTTTTTTTGGAAATTAACATAATAAAAAATAAAAAAAAAAAATAAATACAATTCCTCAAGTCTATGAAATCAAAGAAAATTATTGCTTCCATTGTATGGGCATAATTGTACAGTATATGATTTGAAAAAAAGACAATAATATATTATATATAATATACAGTATATTATATATTTTTTTTAAGTATTGCTAAATGTCACGCACCAGCATTTAGCTGGTGGGTGACATTTAGTAATTTTATTTTGGATATACAGTGCAATTTTCCCAAAATCTAAAAAAAATATATTGTATATACTCATTATACTATACATCTGAATGGTATATTGCAAGTAATTATATTGGAAATTTAAAAATCCTTCAAAATGATAGTTTAGAAGGGTCAAATGAGGAAGCTATACTTTCATTAGAGTTGATATCTCGGTCTCGTAGTTTGGATTTATTAAGTATAAGTATTCCCTGAACTTTTATTAAATAGCTTATAATTTTCCTGATACTAGAAAGATCATTAATCCATTGGAAAATTTTACGAGTTATTGTTTCCTTTACACTACATTTGATTTTAATCCAATTGATATAAGTGAATATCAAATTATTTTAAAATACTGTAGAAAGCGAATCCATTTCCTCTGATTCCAATTGCGAAATTTAATATAAGCGTCTATTATAATCAGCCATCGCTCTTTCTGCTCGTGCATATGATTTAGGTATTAATAATGCGACGATCAATGGAAATTAATATGCACAAAAAAAAATAATACTTATCTGGAATGTTTTTATATAAGATTTTTTACTAAAGTAATAAAGATATGATTGAAATAAATATATTTTTTTTCATTTATTTTTTTAATAAAAATCAAAAATTAGTTCATTTATTTTTTTTTTATGGGTGGAAATTCTTCTTGATAATCAAGTGAATTTTGGCAGTGTCGCCGGATTATTAATGTATTATTTCCAATTAAGCTAATTATTTCAGGTGATTTAACTACAGACAAGCAATTTATTAACAAAATTAAATAAAAATAGCGAAAATAATTTTGCTAAATAGTTCATGACCCAAATTTAATAAACACATTTGGTGGTGGTCATGTTTATTTTAATTTGGGACATGACCATGTTCATTGGATTTTGGATATTGATCATATTTCGGACATTGAATATCTCCCAAGTTTAACTTGGGACATAATCGCGTTTGTTTACAACAGACTATTAATAAATCCTCCGCTTAATCTCATTAATCTAATTTGGCATAAAATACTGATTGAAAAAGACGTAAAAAAAAATGAAAATGAGAAAAATATATATATTTATATTTTTATGTTTAGAAATTGTATTTTCATTTTATTTTGTGATAAACAATTTTTTTTGTACCTATTTTTATTGAAGAAATACAACGGTTGATGTTTTTAAAGTCATATGTTAAGAAAATTCCGTTACAATTTTCTATTGTGTGATACAATTTATCAAATACAAGTTATGACAACAATAAGTGAATTCTTTCGTCTAACCAATTTCTTTCTTTTTTGCTTAAGAATTTTCTCGAAAAATTGACATATGACAAAAGGAAAAAAAACAAATTAAATAAAAACAGGAAACATGTTCAGAAATTTGTTTGTTAAAAATTATATATAACTTATTTTTGTTCCAAAAGTATTAGAAGATAAATTAATATTTACGTCGCATAACATTCCGGTGATACCGAATCCACCATAAAACATTTTTTTGTTAAACAAATAGAAAATTTGGTGAAACAATGTGAATAATGTTTAAATTAATTTGTGCAAATCGTCATACGGTGATCATTATATATATATAGTTAATACTTTCTTTTTTTATTTTTTATTTTATTTTTTAATCTTACGAATTAAAAGAAAATGTCAAGTATTGCCAATATTAAAGATTCAAAATTTTATATTGAGTTAAAAAAATCGATTATAGAGGAAGGAATCCAATGTTTCGATTATATAGACTTCGAAAATATACAGCGAATAGGAAAGGGTGCTTTTGGAGATGTTTTACGTGCTAATTGGAAAAGTCCTCATCTTTTTTTCGCTCTGAAATCTTTTAACAATGATAAAGTAGCTCTTAAAGAAGTTGTTAATGAGGTATATTATTTACAATAATTTTTTTTTTAAATTTATTTACGACATAATAACGACAATTTAACATTTAACGTTATATATAATTATATCGAAAGTTCAAATTACATCGAAAAGTCAATTTTCATGAGAATATTATACGAATTCACGGGATCACGATTAGTAAGTATGGGAATCATAATAAAATAATACAGTATAAACGAATTGCTTTATATATCTATAATATATACATTTCTTTTTTTTTTATTCAGATGACATTGAAAGATTCATGTTAGTTTTGGAATACGCTGATAGTGGAACATTAAATACCTATTTATCTAATCATTTTGATGAACTTGATTGGAATGACAAATATCAGTTAGCATCACAATTGGCAGGTGCTGTAGCATTTATACATGATTGTGATATCATTCACCGTGATCTGGTAATATATATAAATTTGACAATTTATTTTTAATGTGATTTAAATTGATTTAATTTTTCTTTTCTATATTATATATATTCTTTTTTAATTAAAAAATAGCATGCAAACAATATACTTGTACATCAGAAAAATATTAAATTAGCAGATTTTGGCTTATCAAAAAAAATTGGTGAAAAATCAAGTAATACATCAAAATTATTTGGAGTCATACCTTACATAGATCCAAAAGGTTTAGATACCCAAATCCGAAATTATAAATTAAATGAAAAATCTGATGTATATAGTATTGGAATTTTAATGTGGCAAATTTCAAGTGGACGTAGACCTTTTTGTGATATTAATTATGATACAAGATTGATCTTAAGGATTTTGAATGGGGAAAGGGAAAATATTATTGATGGAACTCCTGTTAAATATAGTGATTTATATAAAGGTAAATATTATTAGTAATAATATTTTTAATAAATTATATTTTTTTAAATACTAATCTTTTTTTTTTTTTTAAAAAAAAAAATAGAATGTTGGAAACATGAACCAAACGATCGTCCAGATATGCAAAAAGTTGTTTTAACTCTTAAAACTATCATTTCTCCTGATCAAAATAGTGAATCAAATTCGGATTTATCGTCTCTCTCTTCAAATTCAAACACAGAATCCTTGGATATAAATAATATTTCAAACATTAATTCATTAGAAATTATTGAATGTATCTCTGAGAATAATTCGTCATGTATTTCAAGTCAAATAATAGGATCAACGGATACGTTTGAACAAAAATCTTCTATACTTAATAATAAGTATGTTGATGATTTAATTACTATTATAATTAATGAACATAATGTAGGTATTACTTTTGATCAGATTAAACAGCTCATTAATCAACAAATATTACAATTAAGTCAAGCTATCGAAGATCTCATAAAATGGCTATTAAAAAATCAAGATGATTCACGATATATTTATTTTCTTGGATTATTTTATTATTATAATATTGGTGTAATAGAAGATAGGATTAAAGCCTTTGAATTATTTTCAAAAGCATCCAAGGATAATTATTCAATAGCTCAAGTTTATCTTGCTAAATGTTATCAAGATGGATATGGAACTGAATGTAATAAAAAGTTGGCATTCATTTTTTATGAGAAATCTGCAAGGAATGGAAGTATTATAGGACAATTTTATTTAGGTTATTGTTATGAATTAGGTATTGGAACTGATAATAATGCAAAGAAATCAATTTATTGGTATAAAGAATCAGCTAATAATGGGAATATAATTGCAACACTTCATCTTGCAGAATGTTATAGATTAGGAAAAGGAATTGAAAAGAATGAATTGAAAGCATTTTATTATTATAAAGCGTTAGCCGAAAATGAAAACTATGAAATCGCTGATGCACAATTTCAACTTGGAAATTGTTTTCATTATGGAAAAGGAACTAGAATAGATAATGAACGAGCTTTTTGTTGGTATAAAAAAGCGACTGTTAATGGAAATATTGCTGCAAAATATATTCTTAAAGAATATTACAATTACAATATAAAAGTAGAAAAGCCTAAAAACAAAGTAATAAAATTTAAAGGATTAAATCAGCTTGGATTATATTATATCGGAAAGATATTGATGGGAATGCATTATGAAAAATCATTTTATTATTTTCAAAAAGCGGCAGAAGATGGATATAAAGTTGCTCAATTTAATTTAGGTAATTGTTATAGATTAGGTGATGGTGTAGAAAAGAATGATAAAAAAGCTTTTGAATTATTTAAAAAATCAGCTGAACAAGAGTATGTTAATGGAATATTTCGACTTGGTTATTGTTATGATAATGGAATTGGTGTTGATATAAATAAAACAAATGCAATTGAATTATATAAAATTGCCGCAAAAAAAGGAAATTATGAAGCACAAAATAATCTTGCATTATTATACGAAAATGGTAATGGGGTGGAAAAGGATTTAGACGAAGCAATTAACTGGTATAAAAAAGCAGCAGATAATGGGTATGAAGTAGCTCAATATAATCTTGGTAATTGTTATATATTAGGAAAAGGAGTTAAAAAAGATGAAATTAAAGCTTTTTATTATTATAAAAAATCGGCTGAAAAGGAATGTTTAAATGCACAATTTCAACTTGGAAATTGTTATTTGAATGGAATTGGAACAGAAATTAATGAAGAAAAAGCTTTAAAGCTATATAAAAAAGCAGCTAAAAATGGACATAATAATTCACAAATTTATCTTGGATATTGTTATGAAAATGGTGTAGTATTAAAAAAGAATTTAGAGAAAGCTGTTTATTGGTATAGTAAAGCGGCAGAAAATGGAAATGAAGTAGCACAATATAATCTTGGTAATTGTTTTAGATTTGAAATAGGTGTCAAAAAAGATGAAGTTAAAGCTTTTGAATATTATAAAAATTCTGCTAAAAAGGAATATTTAGATGCAAAATTTGAACTTGGATATTGTTATGATAAAGGAATTGGAACTAAAGTCGATAAAGTGAAAGCATTTGAGTTATATAAAGTAGTAGCCGAGAAAGGGCATGATGTCGCACAAAATATTCTTGGAATTTTATACGAAGGTGAAGAAATTGAGAAAGATTTAGAAAAAGCAATTTATTGGTATGATAAAGCAGCAATGAATGGAAACGAAGAAGCACAATATAATTTAGGTAATTGTTATAAATTAGGAAAAGGAGTTGAAAAAGACGAAGTTAAAGCTTTTGAGTATTATAAAGAATCATCCAAAAAGGAATATATAGACGCACAATTTGAACTTGGTTATTGTTATGATAAAGGAATTGGAACCGAAATCGATAAAGCAAAAGCATTTGAGTTATATAAAGCAGTAGCCGAAAAGGGACATGGTATCGCACAAAATATTCTTGGGATTTTATATGAAGGTGAAGGAGATTTAGAAAAAGCCATTTATTGGTATAATGAAGCAGCAGAAAATGGAAATGAAGCTGCACAATATAATTTAGGTGTATATTATGAATATGGAATTTATGTTGAAAAGGACGGAGGTAAAGCTTTTGAATATTATAAAAAGTCAGCTGATAATGAGTGTTCAGATGCTCAATTTCAATTAGGAAATTGTCATTTATATGGAATTGGAATTGGAATTAATAAAGAAAAGGCATTTAAATGGTATAAAAAAGCAGCAGCAAATAAATGTTTAGATGCTCAATTTCAACTTGGAAATTGTTATCTCTTTGGGATTGGAATTGGTGTTAATAAGGAAAAAGCGTTTAAACTATATAAAAATGCAGCCAAAAATCAACATAGTAATTCACAATATATTCTTGGAATTTTATATGAAAAAGGTGAAGAAATTGAAAAGGATTTAAAAGAAGCTATTGATTGGTATAATAAAGCAGCAGAAAATGGAAATGAAGTTGCACAATATAATTTAGGTATATGTTATGAATGTGGAATATATGTTGAAAAAGATGAAGTTAAAGCTTTTGAATATTATAAAAAGTCAGCTGAAAATGGATATTTAGATGCTCAATTTCAACTTGGATATTGTTGTGATGTAGGGATTGGAGTTGAAATTAACAAAACAAAAGCATTTGATTTATATAAAGAAGTAGCAAAAAAAGGACATAATATTGCACAAAATATTCTTGGAATTTTATATGAAGAAGGTGAAGAAATTGAAAAGGATTTAAAAGAAGCTATTTATTGGTATAATAAAGCAGCAGAAAATGGAAATGAAGTTGCACAATATAATTTAGGTCAATGTTATAGATTTGGAACGGGTGTTGAAAAAAATAATGTTAAAGCATTTGAATATTATCAGAAGTCAGCCCAAAAGGGTTATTTGGATGCTCAATTTCAGCTTGGATATTGTAATGATAAAGGAATTGGAACTGAAATTGATGAGACAAAAGCATTTGAGCTATATAATATAGCAGCTGAAAAAGGACATATTTTTGCACAAAATAATCTTGCAATTCTATATATAAATGGTAGAGGTACAGAAAAGGATTTAGTCAAAGGTATTTGTTGGTATAAAAAAGCAGCAGAAAATGGTTATAAAGTAGCACAATATAATCTAGGCAATTGTTATAAATTAGGAAAAGGTGTTGAAAAAGATGAAACTAAAGCTTTTGAATATTATAAAAAATCAGCCGAAAAAGGGTATTTAGATGCACAATTTGAACTTGGATGTTGTTATAATAAGGGAATTGGGACCGAAGTTAATAAATTAATGGCATTTAAATTGTATGAATTAGCAGCTGTAAAAGAACATAGCCGTGCACAAAATAGTCTTGCAATTCTATATATGAATGGTAAGAGTATAGAAAAAGATTTAGAAAAAGGTATTTACTGGTATAATAAAGCAGCAGAAAATGGTTATGAAGTAGCGCAATATAATTTAGGCAACTGTTATAAGAAGGGAAAAGGGGTTGAAAAAGACGAAGTTAAAGCTTATGAATATTATAAAAAATCAGCAGAAAATGGATATGGAATAGCACAATATTATTTAGGTAACTGTTACAGATTAGGAAAAGGTGTTGAAAAGAATGAAACTAAGGCTTTTGAACTTTATAATAAATCAGCTGAAAATGGATGTTTGGATGCATTACATAAACTTGCTGATTGTTTTGATAAAGGAATAGGAACTGAAATTAATAAAATAAAAGCACTTGAGATAGATAGAGAAGTAGCCGAAAAAATTAAACAAAGATAATTATTTTCATAAAGTTTACATTTATAATAATATGCAAAAAATTCATTAATAAATAATCTTTTTTAATTGACAAAATATATTATTTGCAGCTTCAATGAATTTATAATAACATGACTTAGTTTATTTAAGTTCGTACTTGTGCATCAAAAATTTATTAACTGCGATAAAAATCGGTAAATTTTGGATCAGTTAAAATAAATCATAGTGTCGTAAAAATGGTTCCTTAACGTACACCCCATGTGTACAATCCTACTTTACGCTAACGATCGTACATCTAAAAGCTCTGCATAAGCCGGCTCGAGCCGAACCGAGCCGGAAAATTTGGTTGCGCAAGTGATTATTAGCCGTTCATTTCGCAGATTTAAATAACAAAATTATAATTTTCACTAAAATTATGTTTCTTTCAAAGCTCGCGAGTCCGACTCATAACTCGTGAGCAAGCTCAAACTAGGGATTGGAATCGATTCCCATCATTAGAATCGATTTTAGAATCGACTAATCGCGATTAATCGTTTCTCAAGGGTTGATTCTAAAATTCGATTTTCGATTGTTTCTAATCGATTTTATATGCCATAAAATTAGGGATGGTTAGGTCAGTCCAGGACCTGGTCCTAAACTAAGTTATTCATAGATTTTATGGTATCCAAAAAGTGAATTGCAATATCGCAACGCACTTTTTTATATTTATAATTCAAATTATATATAACTGGTGATTATAAATAGCTATATGACTATTTATTAAGCCATATTTAATTAAATATAATAAATGAAATTTTAGCAAATTAGATAGATTTTAAGGGTAGTAAAATACCCATAATTCTATATAGATATCTTATGACCTATATATTAATACTTTATTGCTAGTAGAGGCCTGCAACGGGCCGGGTCCGGGCTCAAAACCCGGCCCGGACCCGGCCCGGAATCCGGGTCCGGGCCGGCTGAAATTATTCTAAATCCACCCGGGCCGGGTCCGGGCCGGCATTTAATTTTTCATGAATTTTCCCGGGTTCAAAATGTAAACCCGGATTTTTATAATTCCTTAATTCTAGCCAAAATTTCACAGTTAAATCGAGCCGAAATTTAGATAGGCAGAAATTAAACAATTTTAATAAATTGAAGTTTCTGCAAT
>QKYT01000134.1:61589-74481 GCA_003550305.1 Glomus cerebriforme | reverse complement strand
CTATGATTAAATTTATTTATTAAATAAATTACAAAACAACTACATTATATTAAGAAATCCCGGTCCGGGTCCGGGCCGGGCCGGGTTTTCAATATATTAATGCGGGCCGGGCCGGGCTGGCATTTCATATATAATTTTAAGTCCGGGCCGGGCCGGGCTGGAATTTTATATATTATTTAAAGTCCGGGCTGGGCCGGGTTATGAAATTAGGGCTAATGCAGGCCTCTAATTGCTAGGACTTTTTAGGTCCTGGTCTACTTCTGGTTAAATAATTATTTATTTAAATATGATTTAGACCCTAAAAAAATAAAAATCGCGCTTACTGCGCCACAATAATTAGATTCGATTTTTTTTATTCGATAATCGATAAAATCGATTACGATTCGATTTTGGTAGAATCGATTCCAACCCCTAGCTCAAACGAGCTGTGTCAAGGCTCGGCTCGAACGAGCCGAGCTCAATATATCTGGCTTGCGAGCTGGCTTGTGCGGAGCATTGTACATCAAAACTATATACGTAAATTTATTATGTAATAGCAAATAAACTATAACTAATGATGCATCGAATCATTTTAATAATTATATTATTACATTAATTTAAATGTTTAATTTCCTTGTTTTAAATTGTTGTCATTTTCCATTAATATACATCTTTAAAATTTAATAACTTACGTATTATTAACATTGAAGTAATGCTAAAACTTAAATGGTTACGTTATACATAACTTTAAGAAACGCTCTTTTTTTGAATGCACTACATTATGACAATCAATTTTACTAATGAGCATATATATCATCGATTCACTACTAGTATTGAGCAACTCGGTCTGCATTATGTCAATATTGACTGACATAATGACATCATAATACCTTTGGCCGGAATTATGATCGAACTATGTATAAACCGGGTAATCTTTTAACCCGTTGATAAAACTGGCTGTAAATGAACTTTTATTTGGTTTCTTGCAGCTCATTTGATGGTAAATATAAATCATCTGAAAGTATTTCCAAAATTAAAAATTAGTAAGGAAAAATTAGATCAAATAAACCTGGAATTTAACTTTTGAACATACCTTCTTCAAAATCTTTTTTGTTGACAATTTCTTTTTTGTCACCTTCCAATAACTTCTTTAAAGTATTATAAACATATTCAATATTATGTCTCTTTTCAGGTGTACCATTCCAACATCCATTATATAACTCATAATATTCATCAGGAGTCCCTTGTTTTCTTTCTTCTCGAGTTCCACGCAATATTGCTGCAATTACTGTATAATCTTGTTGATCTTTAAAGGGACTTTGACCGCTTGATATCTCCCATAATAAGATACCTAGACTATATATATCAGAGTACTCTGAATAAGGATCTTGTTTGGTTTTACTTGCTTCAAAAATTTCAGGAGCAACATATGGAATATTGCCAAAAAGCTTTTCATGTATAATTGTTATGGTATTCATACTTTTAGAATAACCAAAATCTGTAATTTTTGCTTTTCCTTGATGTATTACAATATTTTTAGCATGCTACAATATTAAATTAAAAAAATTAACTGACAATATAAGATTGAAAAAAAATTTACAAAATTATTATAAATTACTTACGAGATCCCTATGTAAAATCTGTTCTTTATGTAAAAAATATAATCCATTTGTAATATCCAAAGCTAACCCAAATTTTTTATTCCAATCAAGATTTTTAAAATTTTTTGAAAGATAACATTTTAAATCCCCTTCATCAGCATATTCCATAACGATATAATATTCATCTTCAAAATCTAACAAAAAAAAATTAATTTTTAATATATAATACATGTGTAAATACATAGTTTTTTACGCAACTTACTTTTACTAATTCCTAAAATTCGTATAATATTTTCACAACTATGTACTCTACTTTGCATATGTAATTCATGTTTAAATGCTCCCCACCATTTATATTGAATATCTGATGACAGGGCTAATTTTTTACAGACCACGTCGTTATGAATATTTGACCAACATGCTTTATATACTGAACCAAAATTTCCTTCTCCAATTTTTTCCATAGAATAAAGTTCAGACCATTCTATTGATTTAATAACTTTTTTTCCAATGGCATCTTCAACCCATTTTCTTGCCTTTTCTTCTACTTCATCAATAGATATAGTTTTGGAATAAGGGGTGAATTTAGGAACTAATTTCAAAGAGATGCCGTTTTTATAATAACTAAAAGTGAGATTTTCTAGTTTATTAAAAACATTAGAAAAGCGATAACGGTCTTCTGGTTTTTGATTCCAAGCTAAATAAAAAGAATATATGTACGTTAATAATAAAAGTAATTTTATTTAATATATTTTCATATTATCACTTACTTACTATTTTTAATGATTTCCAAATAAAGTTCTTTATCGTTTGTCGATTCATCATTTAAATTTTCTCTATTATTATTTAAAACATGATTTTTTATTTTCTGTACATTCCAATCTTGATAAGGAATTCTTTCAAAATCGAGCTCCCATAATAACATCCCAAAACTGTAAATTAAGAACTTGTATCAATAGAAATTCGTACCAAACATCGATAAATAAAAATTTTACAATTACCTAAATACTTCACATTTTGTATCATATTTATACGAATCAAAATTTTCAATTTTTTCTGGAGCCATCCAATTAATCATGTCATCCATATTTAGATTTGATGGCAACTTATCATCCATATAACAAGAATATTCAAAATTTGAAATTTTAGGTTCAAAATACTCTGACACCTAATATTGATATTATTTTCCAATAAAGTATACCATTAATTTCAATATAAACTTATATTTAAATAAATCAAAATTTAAAATTCCCTAATTACCATAATATTTGCACATTGTAAATTACGATAAAGTATTTTATTTTCATGCATGAAACATATTCCACGGCAAATATCAAGTGCTATTTGAACCTAGTATAACAATTTAATCTTATAATATATACATACGTAAAGCTTTTAATAGCTTATATCATAAAAACAGCCATTACCTTAACAGTCCAACTTATATTATATTTATTATAAACTTCCCTTAGATTACCTAGTTCAGCCCATTCATTAACTATTATAAGGGTATCGATCGTACTAGAGATACCATAAAACTTGAGAAAATTGCGTGAAAGATTTAGTTTACTCATTATTTCTATTCGTTGAATTATATGTTTGGCTTCATCTTTTTTAGTGGGTATGTTAATTGGAATACAAGCTACATTTAAGGATTTATATGATTTTCTTATAATGGATGCACGAATATCTGTTTTCTTCCTATTGAATGGATCCAAAAGTTCTATTGGTTCAATAGAAGGTTCAATAAATTCAGGAATTTTTGGATAACGCCGCCATTTTGTCCTCCTTTCCGTTATTACATTAAATATTGCGTCTTGAAACTTAATATACATAATATATATTATGTTAATTAGATACTAAACATTTATATATTCAAATTTACAATTAATCTACTACCTTTGTGGATAAATATTGTGACATATTTGTAATAAGTAGATTCGCAATACGTAAAAAAAAAAAAAAAAAAAAAAAAATGTTGGATTCACTATTTATTTACCAAACATGGTGTTTGTGTTCATCCTAATCATGTAGGCACCGAGCACAAAAAATTTAGTGTAATTTAATGCGGATACTATGGCGCGTGCCGATATGGGCCATAGGATACAAATTCATTTTTATATGCAACCAAGTAAAATCATTGTACAAAGTGGAAACGTAATTGCCTTTATTGATGTATTGACTTCAGACGGAATTAAATTTAACTGTGGATTTAAAAAATTATTTAATATAATGATCTTCGTGCCACATCAATATTTTGATGACACAAAAATCCGGTAGATTGGATCAGTCTCTTCCTGTATTGGAGATATACAGTTTCGTGGTGACAGCAGTGTGGCAGCTCAAGTATCACAATTAGTTAATAATGCTAAATAGGAAAGAAGAATTTGATTTTTATATTAAATATTTTTTCTTGAATTATTCTGCTGTTTAACAAATCCTCAAGTCTCAACGTTTAAATATTATTAATAATTCTCACTCAATTAAACCTTTTTTAAGTTATATAACATAATTCCATTTTTTTTTAAACAATATGATAGAAATAATTTTAATCACTATGTGATTTCGAAAAATCCTGAATTAGAAAATTGGCAAAAGAGACTCGATCTTTTTTACTGCTCATCCATCTCTAAATTCAGTCACTTTAGCAAATTGGCAGTTCTATTTTTTTGTCAAGCTGCTCTTAACATATGAATTGAAAAAAAATTTTTCTCTATGAATAACTTCATGTTGTTCCCTAAGTCATAAATCATAATATCAAAACAATTACTATATAAGGGAAGTATCGTTTGGTGCATTATAAAAATGGGCCGATAATTTAGGCCAATTGTCAACTTGTGGCAAATTTCACCGGTTAAACCTTAATTCTGGTCGGCATTAAAATTTGGCCAGAATTAACATAAGTTAAAAATTTGCGAACCTTAATTTCGGCCGGCATTAAATTTTTGACCGGAATTAACGTGTTGAAAAAATTTCCGAATTTTGGTACTTATTGAAATTGTTAATACGTAACTGGTTCCAAAGCTCTAGTTTAATGTCTTAAAAATTATTTGATAAAAAAAGAGAAACCATTGTGTACAGACCGAAATAAAATCTAATCGTGGTTCCGAACAGGTAAAATCTCGTGGAATTTATAGATAAGTATTTATCAGGTAAGTTTCTAGGCAGTCTTAAAGGAAAGAGAGGCATGAGTCTAACTCACCTACTAAGAACGTGGATTTGCAAAAACTATGAGGAGTAATTATACCGGTCGCCTATTTAGGTAATAAATTAGAATTTAGTTTAGTTAGTAGATTAAAAATTTTTAATATCTTTATGATGTAATACATAGCCTATAGAAAATATGCTCATATATTTGTAATGTAGGTAGATAAAGATAAATAAATAATTAGAAAAAAAGTTAGAAATCGTGGGTAATGCGCACAAATCACGTGGGTGAAAATTATGGCCGAAATTAATGAAAATTTTAAAAAAATTAAGGGGATATGTTAAACGAAGAATTGGCCTTAATAGGCAATTTCACAAAATTATGATTCACTGATATGGTAATAAATCATCTCAAATGTATGTAGCACAACTTCCATAAAGTAACATATTTATTGTTACATGATGGTTATTAATGACATAGACCGGACGACAACTCCGTTCTTTTTTTTTTGAATATTTTTTTTTTTTAAAAAAAAACTTTATAAGAATATTTCATTATGTTTGATATTCGAGAAGGATTAGTTTTTGCTGCACTTAATAAAGCAGTTATATCAATAGACTATGATATTCATGATGATATACATAAACAACATGAATTTAAAAAACAAACAATACTTGCTGATAAATCCCTTACAAATGATGAAAAGATTGATGCAATAAGATTATTAAGTAAGAGTTATGACAAGATTAAAGTTGCGCGTAATATGGGAACAAAAAGAAGGTGTGAAAATTGTAACCAAGAATGTTTAGCTACATTATATTGTGAATATTGTGTTCGAAATTATTTAAAAGCAAAATTTTCAAATTGGACATCTGGAAATAATGATATTGATAATTTAATACAAAAATGTCAAATTGAAACACTTGAACCAGACGCAATAGTTGAATGGATCCCATATAATGATTTACGAAGTATTAAATATTTAACGAAAGGTGGAATTTCTGAAATTTATACAGCAGGGTGGATTAATGGAAGTTATTATAAATGGGATCCTAAAGAACAACAATTAATAAGATTTGGAATTCATGAAGTAGTACTTAAAAGTTTAGGAATTAGTGAAAGCATAAATGAGAGATGGTTAATGGAGGTTAGTAATCTAAGTATTTAAGATTTTTTTTTTATAGGGTTTTAGTTACAAAAGTAAATGCAAGATTTAATATATTTTTTTATAGGCTAAAGCACATTTAACTATGAGTATTAAATACCCACAAATTGTTCCATGTTATGGTTTAACACAAAATCCATCTAATGGAATTTATATGCTTGTTATGAATATGATGAATATAAATTTGAGAGGATATTTACAACAAAATCATGATAATCTTACATGGGAAGAAAGAATTAAAATAATTGATGATATAATTCTTGCACTTGGTGCAATCCATGGTGTAAATGCAATTCATAGAGATTTGCATTCTGGTAATATATTATATTCAAAACTAAATCAGAGATGGTATATTAATGATCTTGAATTTTGTGGTCCAGCAGACAAATCAAACGGTATATATGGAAACCTTCCTTATATAGCACCTGAGGTTATTGCTGGAAAAAAACCTACTTTTGCATCTGATATTTATAGTATTGCAATGCTAATGTGGGAAATTTCATCTGGACAACCACCATTTAATAATTATGAACATGATTATGATCTTGCAATGAATATAATTAATGGTATAAGACCAAGAATTATATCAGGAACTCCCTTAGAATATGAAAATTTAATGAAACGATGTTGGGATGCTGATCCATTAAAAAGACCCGATATTAAGACACTTTGGGAAAGAATAAGAAATATTTATTTTTATTGTCAAGACACACAAGATACGCAGGATACACAAGATACAGATTATTCAAGTAATAAACTTTCAACAAGTAAAATTCATCAATTTGAAAACTTTCCGGAACCAAGGAATGCAACAGAAGGTACATTTATGTTATATATATGTTTCTATTTAGTTTGTTCATATATTCTAAATTTAAATATATTATTAATTTTTAAATGGTAACAGAAGAACAAGGTATGAAACAATTCTTTATTTAGAATTATCTTATTTACAAATTATTAATTATCTTTTAACCTTTTTTTTTAGCATTTCGTAGTAAACTATATGACTATTATATCCCTGATAATAGTAAGTATTTATTGACTCTTAATATTAAATTGCTATGTAGTATTGATCGATTATTTGTTTTTTTTTAGTTGATGAATTTAATAAATTTAATAATCAAAAGAATGACTATATATCAATTAGTATTTCTAAAGGTAATTAATCTATTTTATATATTTAAAATAATTGAATGAATGAATATTAATTTTGTAAAAATATTAATGTATTAATTTAATTATATACATTTTATTAAATATGATTTATTTAATTTTATTTAGATTCTCAAAATGGTGATGGTATGTGAACTAATTATTTCAAGTTTTTTTATAACAGATAATCGATAATGCAATTTTTTTTATTTTACAGACAATCTGGAAGAGCAAGATGAATTTGAGATTCTTGATGGTAAAGAACTTTTTCAAATGACAAGAATATTTTAAATGTGATGGTATGCAAAATAATTAAATTTTATAACATGCAATTCTTTTTTATTTTACAGACAAGGATGAAATATACAATAATCCAAATTTTCATTCGGAAGAACAAGATGAATTTGAGATTCCTGATGGTAAAAAATTCTTTTTAAACGACAAGAACATTTTAATATAATTTGATCCTAAAATTAATTACTGAAATTTTTTTAACAATTTTTTTTTTAGACATTTAGATATAAGTATATTAAATAACTAAGAATATTATTGTTCATATTATTATCTACATTTGAATTTTTTTTTATATTTTTATTTTATTTATTTATTTATATTTTTTTTTTTTGAATTGTTTTTAAACACCAAGATATGTAGAAGATATCACAAATTTCTTGGGTTGTAATTTAAATATGTAGTTCATTTTATATTTATAAATTATTTATAAATTATCATTTTAAATAATTTAATATCGACTACAAAGCATACATGATTTATATTTTTTGTGTTAGAGCTCCCACAATAACAGTTAAATTGTGACAATTATTTCTAAATTTATGTAAAGAGGCATCACAAACAATCAATACTACCGATATACTACTCCGCCTCGACAAGGCGTTCTGTGATAATAAAAAAATATAAACAAATCTAACAAAAACCAACTTTCAAAGTGATAACTATACATGACATTTCGGCAATTTGTATAATGTGACACATTAAATAATCACATTGTTTTTCAATAATTAAAAAAATGTTTTAATTAATAATTATCACCAGCTAACCTAATTTATACAAATAAAATAAAAAAATGCGATTTTTGATCAAATTACGTGTTCTTCCAGATAATTATTGTCAAACTATCGATGATTTGATGCAATATAATTTCGTAATATTATCGGTTAAACCATCCCCAACTGGAAATATGTTCTTTTCTCTCCATTTTCAAGGAAAACAAAGAAACTTTTCATTTTCGGTCGGAAATTTGATGGTTCATGTAATAGGATCATATCTATAAATTTGTAATCATGTGCATCTAATGAAATGTTACGCGTAAATTAATTTTTTTTTTATATATTTTTTCAGTAGAATCTGAAAATTAGAATAATATGAGGCCAAAAGTTTGTTTAACATAATTCCCATCTAGTAAATATGATTATTATCATGATATGATGTAAATAATGACTATTGTTTGTGATGGGGAGCATGTTAAACAAAATTTGGTTTATTTAATTTTTACTTAAATATTTATTTTATTAATTTTTTTTTCTATACAAAAATCGAACAACTTGTGAAATTGGGTTTTTTTTAAACAAAAATTATGTCAATTAAAAATCTCTCTAAAGAGAGTAATAGATTAAGTAATGAGGCAGCTGATTTATTTTATTTTTATTTTTTTATTTTTATTTGAAACGCGGGATACGATACAAAAATAGCTAGCTATAAATAGAGATTGAAATATTTACTAAACTAGAGAATAATTTGTAACTGAGCCCCCCCCCGAAGGTGAACTGCCTACGCCTAAGCAGAAAAATTTAGGCAAAGCCATTCTGCTACGCTAAATTAAAATAAAAATTTTCTATGAAGGTGTTGTATAAAGATGCATACATTCTAAATCCTGAATTAAGAGATGTTATAAAATTGTGGAAAGAAAAAAAAGAATTATTATGAAATGTAACAGATCTATGATGGATCTAAGAACCCGAATATAAAAAATTTGACGATGCCCAAATGAGCCATCAGCCATAGGTCGTTAGGATATAAATGTGGATGTGAGGTACGACTGATGTTGTTGCTTGATGTGTCGTTAGTCGTTACAAGAATGACGGTTGCGACTTTGGCGTAATTTTGGACAAATATTAATCTTCGATTTTTTGGTGATGTTGATAGATTTTTTCCATTCATTTCGAGCACTACAGTATGAAATCTATGTGATTCTACGGAAGTCCGTGATAAAAAAATGTAGGAAATCTAATATGTGAGAAGTTCTTTGTTTCTTTTTTGGAAAGATTTGTATGAGCGTGTCGCTGAAAGCTTTGGGTATTAATTGATGAGATATTAAAATTAAATGTAAATTGTTGCTAGGTGTGAAAAAAGTATTATTATTAAATACTGGTATATTGTAGACGATGTTATGTATTTCGTCACGTGAGAAAGAAGACGACTGTTTGTCGAATAGGAAGTTTATCAAAGATGAGCGATATGACAATAATAAGTCAGTAATATTTTGAGCGTATTCGGGACATAGTATGATGTGGTAGTTAGAGTCTAAGTTTTATTTGCATGATGGGCAGGGTATGGGAGATTTTGGATAGACGGATGGGTAGTTACGTGGTAGTAAATCGGATGTGGGGAGAAGGTTGTTAAGGGATTTGATTTTATAAGAAATATAGGAACTAAGTTCTAATGAGGTGATTGTTGAATAAGGGTTAAATTTAAGCCAATGTTCCATAAGAGTGAAGTCAATGGGGATATTATGCGTTAAAGATAAGATGGGGTGAATACTGTGGGAATTGATAAAGTTATTGAAATATTTGCACGCAAATAAGTTAAGAGCCCATTTTCGTGCTGGTTTTTCTACGGGTCCTAAATTATTCCATGTTAGGGTAACTTTTTGATTTGGAAGATGTTTCGTGTTAATATGTATAGGAGTTGGGAGGTTTGCGCCTTCTTTGGCAAGGGCGTCAGCTAGGTCGTTATTAATGTCGTTGTTATTAGCTTGTACCTTGATGAGTACTGTATAACCTTTAGTTTTAGTGATTTAACGATTTAGTTAATAGCGTGCCATATGTGAAAATTGTTTAATTTTTGAAACTTACGTAACGAAAGGGGCAGCTGATTTATATGCATATTAAAATCATAACATATATATCATGTGATGATGAATGTTATCACATGATACCCCTTTTCTCAAATATGATTGGCTCGAAAATCGTAGATATGTGATGGTAGAAAATATTTTGTATCTCGCGATAAAAAATTAAAGGCAAAGAACTATTACATTTCAAATTGAAACAAAATGATTGTAGGAACTTTATGCTAAAAGTATCTTTGTCTAAATAAAATAAAAAAAAGTCAAGAAAGAAAGAAGTAAATATTTTATTAAATTTTAATAAAGAAATACAAAAAATTTTCATAGAAAACTTTTAAAAAGTATTTTTTATTCATCTATATAAAGTATTTTTAAAAATATTCAAGTTAACTTGATATACAGTATCTAAATATTTCTAATATCTATTGAACAACTACTTATTAAAGGTCAATTTAGGTTAGAAATTACGCTATAAAATAAAAAAAAACATATAAATTTTATTACAAAAAATGATAATTAACTCTATGAAAACTTACTCAAGCATGATAAAAATTAATATCTAGATATTTTTATGACTGTTAAATAACTTTGCTTATTCAATAAAGTGACCAAAGTACTTAAATTACGCTACAAAGTGCCTACATGAAAATATAAATATTTAAACTAGATTAATGAAAATTAATATATGAATAGTTTCATATCTGTTGAATAACTTTACTTAATCTTTAAAAACGTGTTTGTTTAATCATACCTTTCAAATAATTTTAGTTAGTTTAATAAGTGTAATTTAGTAAAGATACTGTATTTCCAAGTGTTTAAATTTTTCTGAAGCATTTATTATAAAGATATTCATAGTTTCTACAAATAAACCCAGGGAAAATGTGTACTGAGTTTATCTTTAGAGTGTACAAATAAGCTGTCGTGCCACTGTCACGTGAGGAATAGGGTAAAAGGCGTATACCCCTGGAACAGGTTCCCTTAAATATTTTATTGTTTAAAATTTATTGTTGATTATTCATTTAAATTTTTAACCTTTAAATTTGATAAAAGAAAAATAATTTTGTAATCATTGTAAAATACAGTATATTTATGTAGGTTGCTTAAAGTTTATCGAGAAAAAAACTTTAATATACGAAACATTTTTTTGTAAAACAAGAAACATGTAACAATTGAGCATGCTGTACAAAAATATTGCTTTAAATTGAGGAATATATATAAATTGAGATTTAAAACAAATTACAAAAAAAAAAAAATATTTTTAAATTAGGTTTATTAATTGATATATATAACAGGTTAAGTTATGGTTGAAAGAATGAATAGGAGATTTTTTAAGAGGCAAGTCATTGATAATTGATGCAGTAATTTTTTATAGAAACATTTTTAACTTTTAAATTACTTTTAGAATGCTAAATTTAGATATGGGACACGATACTGCACCTCTTAATAACCAAAATTCCCGAAACGAAAAACGCGAAACTAGTTTTTCATATTACTCGAAATTAATTTTAATAATACATGATTTAAAAGTTATTTTTGAGTTCTTGAAACCAAAATACATTATTAAATAATATAACTATTTTATTTTATTGAAACCAGAAATCATTTCCTAAAACTGATTTTTTTAAAAGATAGTTTGGATGACACATCTTTAGAAAGGCTTTATGTAATAAAAATTTGAAAGAGCGGGCAGTGAATAAGCAGTTCTCATGATGTGGACTATCTATTACTTAAATGTTAATTAACTTATATAAAGTATACAGTAGTGTAAATCACTAAACTCGATGCATAAAATACTTAAAGTGAAATTCAATGTCCAGAATTTTTTCTTTATAATATACAAGGTAATAACCTGTTTTTTTTTTAATTCTTCAAAATGATTAACAAAATTTCTTATTGATGATTGGTGTTCATTCTAGTATATTCTTGCCTCTGTCTATTATACACACTACTAAAATCAGACGTCGTACCGATTGCCATTATTGTTTCATTGTCCGTTCAAACATTTATTGTTATAAAGTTTAATTCATTACACAAATGTTGTGCCTAATAATAAAAAGGTTTGAGCGTTCAAAAAATTTCTCGTATATTTTTTTTTTTTTCTCTAAATTAATTAAATGACCAATTAAATTATTAAAAAACTAAAATAGAAATAGATTAAAGTTTTAAAAAAGTATTTCCATTGATTAACGCACATCCTTTTACCCCTGTTTTGAATTACAAAAATGATTTCAGGTCAAGTGACCAAATATATTTTAAGGCTTAAAATTTATTACGTCTTCGTAATTTGATTTATAATAAATTCTAAGCCCAATCTTGTATAAAAAAAACAGATAATAATGACGTAATAAATACAAAAGAAGAAAACCTTTTTTCAAAAAAGATATAAAACTTTATGTAAGGTAAATCACGTAATTTATTAATAATTTATTTTTAATAATTAATTTGTGCAACAGAAACTTAAAAACGATTATATATTTATATACTTACTGTAACTTTGTGTAGCCGATCGTGCAATACGGTGTACGATAATTACATATCATTTTACATCAATAGAATTCATTTCCGTTGAAAATAATAATTAACTCTTTTTTGATTGAAATAATGCATTTAATGTTTTACAATGTAAAAAAAAAAAAAAAAAAAAAAAAAAATTTAAAATGTTGTTTCGTTTTAATCATGAATCGATTTAAATTTTTTGTTTTCTAAAAAATTTTCGATTCATTTTCATTTCTCTTTCTCTCTCTCTTTCGTTTTTTTTTTTT
>QKYT01000134.1:22202-38299 GCA_003550305.1 Glomus cerebriforme | reverse complement strand
TATGTTTAATCTATTGGATTAATGAATTGTTACGAACTCTATAAAAGTATATGATTCAGCTATCAATCAGATATTTCGAATGTTGTTGATGATTGAAATTCAGCTGAAATTTGGAACGAATCGGCCGAAATTTAGCCGAATCATCACATGCTGAAACTTCTTATTTCGACTAGTGGTTTTCTTTAGTTCTTGTAACTACAATTGAATAATAAAATATCTTTTACCTATAAAAATCCTATACTGTTTACCAATTAAAGAGCGAACTGTACTCAATAAAACATAAAATATTGTTACCTCTATCATAATAAACTTAATTAATTTTTTCATTCAAACTTAGGAAATAAAGTTCAAGATAAAGGAATCAAGAATATGATTAGACGTAACAGCGCATACTGTTTATCCATTTATTCCATTATATTATTTAATTTTTTACCTGTTTCCTTTAATACTTCATTAAAATATGTCAGATAAAGAAAATCATAATGAAACTGAGTTAGATAGCTTATCAAAAGAAAGAAATTTTGGTAGTAGACCAAAATCATTTATGTGGGAAACTTATGCTTTACAAGGTAAAAGAGTTTCAGGTGGTCATTATGAGGCCACCTGTTGATACTGTAATACATATTGGCATAAAGGCTTTCCTCAAGTTTTAGAAGCACATTTTGCAAATGATTGCTTAAAAATTCTAATAGAAATAAAACAAATATTTCTAAACAGGCTTGTTGCAAGAGCTGAAACTTTTGTATCAAATAAAAAGCAAAAATGTACTGAATACTCTGAATAAAATCAACAAAGAAAAATAACAGAATTTCATAAAAACTTAAAACTCTTAAGAAAAAAATCATAAAATTACTCAATTATGTGTGAAAGCTTTTGTTGTATGTAGTATACCCTGACATATTATTGAAAACCCCTTTTTTATAGAATTATTAAAAATACTACGTCCAGAAAATATGCCTCCTTCAAGAGAAAGTCTCTCTGGTGGACTTTTAGCGTAAGAAATGGCTGTTGCAAATCAACAGATAATTAAAGAGTTAAAAAATTAAAGAATATTTATGGTATCTAAAAAACTTATCAGAAGAAAATCATACTGGTATTTTTTTAGTGAAAGAAATGAAAGAAATCATTGAACAATTTGGGCCTGAAAAATTTTCTGCTGAAGTATCAGATGCAGGAGCAAATATTCAAAATGCTTACAAGATAATTACAAAGAAATATCCCAATATTCTTAATGTTTATTGCATTACTTATGCAATTAATCTAATTTCAAAAGATGTATACAATACTTCTTTTGTAAATAAGATTTTAACCTGATGCAATACAATTGTAACTTTTTTCAAATGAAGTCATCAGGGAGGTTAGTAATATTTTTAATTTTTTATTAAAAATTTTATTTATTTTATTTGTAAGTAATACTTAAAATTGTTTAATAGGCACAGCTTTAAAAAAAGAGGCCAAAATCTGCAATGTTGGAGGAGAATTAAAATGATAGGTTAATACTCGATGGTATACTATGTTTGATTGTGTTGATTCTATTAAATGATATAAAGAAGTTTTAGAGAAGGTATTTATTATGTAATTTATTTGTGTGATTTTGTAATTTGTATTATATTAATATATTTATTAATTTATTATTTTATTTATTGTATTAATTTAAATTAAAGTTACAGGTTGATTATTCAAGTATTCTTCCACAGGCAGTTTTGACAATTTTAAGATCTTGCGCCTTTTTTGATGATGTTCATGCATTGGCATTTGCTTTGCATCCTATTAAAAAAGCAATCTTAAATTAGAATCACAATCATGTATACTGGTTGATTGTTTTCTTGAATTAGCACAACTTGGAACTGCTATCAAAAAATTACCTGAACATGATTATTTTACTTTTCGTCACCAATGTATTGCAATATTTAACAAATGTTATACAGAATTTGCAGATCCATTATACTTATTAAGTTTTTTCTTACATCCAGGTTATAAAGGTTAGTAACAATTATTTATATATTTTTTTTTTATGTAATGGGAAGTTACAAGGGAAAATTATGAAAATTTATAATAAAATAATAAATAAAAAAATGTTTTTACATATTATTGTTTATATAATTTAAAAATAATTTTTTATTTATATTTTTATTATTTTTGTTTATAATTTATATATTTTTTTTAATTAAAAAAAAACTTATAATTAATAATTAATTCTTAGAAATCTGCTGGACACATGAAACTTTTCAGGATCTCTTAATGACTGCAGATGAAATTTTCAAAAATATGGGAAAATCAAATTCTGCATGAAAAGAATTAATGCATCAGATGAGAATGTATCATACGCATCAAAGACCATTTGATGTTGATTTGGGTGATGCTGAATTTCCAAGTAGTTGGTGGGTTTCAATGGAAGATAATTTTCCTAGAGGACAAGATTATTTGGTACAACTAGCACTTAAATTATTTGCAGTTAAACCTCATGCAGCAGGATGTGAAAGGGTATAGTCTAATCATGGATGGTTGTATGGTAAATGGAGAAATTGATTAGGGTTAGATAAAATTGAAAATATGTATAAATTATCATCTTATTATTATGCACAGGTGAAACAAGAATTACCATATTTTAGTATAGGAAAATCAAATGAAGAAATACGCGATATTGTTATTGATACACATTTAATTCCTGATGATGATCTTATTGAATTCATGGATGATACTCACGATAATAATAATACAGAATTAACATTTGATGAAGATGATACTTTGATGATAAATAATGTATTAAATTTAGATGCGGAGGAGTTTATTAAAAGTTTGGATAGAATTATTGAGGATAGTGAGAATAATATGGAAGAAGAATATGTTAATATTCAAAATATTGAAGAACCAGAAAATGGAAGTGATGTAGATTGGGATTCAGCTGCTGAAACTGATGGAATAATTGATACAATATAAACTTTTTATTAATATATTAATATAATATAATTTTACAAATTAATAAATAAATTGTTTTATTATCATTTTAAATTTAAATATTTTATTTTTTTTTTTAAAAAAAAACAAAAAAAAAATAAATTTCTTTATATAAAATATTAAATTAAGTTTCGGACATTAAGTAATTAGAAATTTAAAGTTTTGGAGGTTACGGAAGTGTGGGCAGGTTTTGGAGATATGGGCCAAGTTTCAGAAATTGACCTTAAAAGGCAAAACGTTATGCCAATTACAAAACACTTTTGCCCGCAACATTAGTTCCTAAACTAACTTTTTATTTTAAAATTATATCTGTTGAGGAAGTAGAAGAAGATGCAAGAAAATAGGTCGAAATTGCCATTGGAAAAAATTTTATTAAATTAATAAAATGGTCTGAATTTTATTCTATGGAAAAGGCAGTATTATAAAACCTGTTGATCAAATATTCATAATGACGTGGTCTGCAAAAAATTCACCTTGTCATCAGATATTCAACATAGATTGTGGGGAGTATTTAAACAGTGAAGATATTATACGAAGTTTAGGAATTTATGTATATATATATATATTATATATTAAAAATTAATTTTTCTTTTTGTTAGAATTTAAAGATGAATATTATATCATTATGGAATACGTTAATGAAGAGATTTAAAATATTATCTTTCAAAAAAATTTAAAAATCTTGATTGGAATAAAAAATTTGGGTTAGCTTTGGATATTACAAATGGATTATATTTTTTTTTTACATAAAGAGCAGATTTTACATAGGAGACTTCAATCTTATATTGTCTGTTAATTTTAATTTATAATATTGTAGCATGCTAAAAATATAGTAATACATCAAGAAAAAGCAACAATTACAGATTTTGAAAATTATCAATTTTTTCATTTCCACTGGCATGTATTCTTAATTTACTATTATTAGTCTGGAGCGTAGCGTAGGACTATTAAAGACCAGGATCGGTGACACAAAAATGTCCTCTGCCGCACTCACGTGATGCGGTGTGATTGGTTGTATTTGTTACACGTAAAACTCATGTTTCATTTACAGCTTATAAACTTCATTATTTGGAAAAGATTTTAAAACTAATAATAAATTTTTACTATTTTATTTGTTTTATCATAAAAATATACGTAATAAAATCAATAATTATCAATCTATTATCTTCACTAATACTTAAAATATCATGTGTAGGGTCTGCCTTTGGCAGGCCTCATTAATTGTTTAAATTTATTCTGGTTAGAGTTATATCTTAAAATCATGTTAGGAGGGTAAAGGATTAGGATTAGAAAGATTAGGATTTAGAGGGTTAGGGTATTTCTTCTCATGTGTGATAGCAAGTGTTGATCAAATATTAATCCCTCCGGACTCAACAACGGTTCCTGAAAACATTCCCTATCTAGTTCTTTTTCCAACATGTGGTACATGTTTTTGTCGATGTACAGTACAATAATTCTTTGTCTATATAAGTTTGATTTAATCAGTTGACAGCGCCATTGATACATCATCTGCTGAACTTATTTAGTTTTTAGTTATTTTACGATTACTAATTTGAGATTTCATTAATAAAATTGATTTTTTAATTGTTTACACATATTTACTTTTCATATCTACGATGACACGTAATTAAAGTTTCATGTAATGTTTTTTAATTATTTGAAAATTCTACTGTACATAATTTTATATTATAGATTGTATATTATTAGAAGTATATGGTAGTAGACTTCGAATAGGATTGTACAATTGAATATAGAATAGTGTTAAAATCGATGTTGAGTATGGTGAATATAGTGTATAGAAGTGAAATATGGATTGTATAATTATTCGATGTTCTGATGTAGTATTTTAAAAGCAGTAAAAGGATAATGCATTGATAAAGTGGCAACTTAATAATCATTTTTTTTTAATTTGTTAAAGAAAATTCTAATTAATTTTAGTGATAATAATAAAAAAAAAACTTTTTTTTCGTGCAATTGAAAAATAACAAATTCTGATTATTTTTTTTATATATTTTTATTTTTTTTTAAAAAAAATGTATTACACTATTTTTTTATATAAAGAAATTAAAATAAAATACAGAATAATGATTAATTTTGTGCAAACTAACTTCATATTTTTTAAAAACAATTTACAATTAATATTTTCCCAATTTTGCTAATACCTTCCTTATCACCATTTTACCAACACTTTCCTACTCTATCATCACAACAATAATACCATTGCAACCCTTTACCAGCATCATTTTTTCCTGTTTTGCTAATTGCTAATGTCCTTTGACACTATTTTTCATTTTACTAAATCACAACCATTTGCCATCATCTCTTTTATTACCGGTACCATTCTTATATATATATGCATAATTTCTCTCGTCAGAGTACTTGTATTACTAGAACCATCTGACCTAAGAAATGGTATCCCAAAGTTTATGGGAAAGGTGCAATATTTACATTTACCAATATTAATAATATTACCGAAGAAACTTGTGAAGCCTATATAAACATTGAATGATTGTTTGCTCACATTCACATTTCCTATAAATATATTATTTATAGAGATGTCTTTATAACTTGATGTTTGCCATAATACTAATGTTTTCCATTTGACTGTTTATAATTGTAGTGAAATAGTAATACCTTGATTTATTATTGTCCAGAGCGAAGCGGGGGACACTATTTCTGAAAAAATTTCAGTCACGTGGGTGTCACAAGTGTTTCTGTTACTATGATCACGTGTAATGGTTTTTTTTGTTTATCATATCGCGTCCATCTAATTTTTTGCTCCGGACTCATAACGTTTCCCGTTTCCTAGTGTTACTGGTCACATTTACAAAAGCTATTTTATCCCATGTAGCATTAAGATTTCCTATTTTGTTGACAATCCCAGCCATATCTAAATGGTTAATGGTTATCAACTTGACTTTTGTCTCCTGCTTCTGCAATTTCCATTTGATTGTAAATCATAATTGATATTTAAGTGAAAGTCATCCACTTGATTACTATAAATAATCACGCACGAACATCCATTTATCCTATTTGATATCATTTCATTTTCAATTTCAATCGTATTTGAATGGGTTATCCATTTGTTGCTGACTTCAGTTACAATATCTCCTAGTTATCTTTAAGCTCAATACTTTTTTTTCTTGCTAACTCTGGTCACATTTTCATAGTGATATTGATCTAAGTTATATAAGCAACAAAAAAATAGCACTATGATTAATTATGGATAACTCACAATTTAAAATCCATTTATAACTCATACCTCATGATCTTTATGTCTTTATTATCTTTGTAATTTTCATTCCAAGTAAAGCTTTCTGTTATTTACTCTCTTCATTACATCTGGTTTAAAGTTTTCAGATTTCTTCTTATTTCTTTTGTCTTCCATGATGATCTCTTTTAACATAATAATATACAAAAATAAAGATAGGAGGTAAGTATGAGGGAATTCTAATCTAAACCAAACCAGCCAGTTAGGAGACTCAACTTACTGACCAGTTTTTCCTTGCCTGTAATGAAAAAAGTAACTCATATACAGTATAAGGAAGATAAAAGAGGGATTTAAAGGAAATTCTAAGAAAAAATAAATTATAGAAAGATTTAATAATAAAAAATTAAGGAAAGAATGAGTATTTATTATTTATATAGAATACTTTTTTAAGATTTACTAAGGATGTGTCATGAGAATTAATATTCACTTCGTGACGTTAACCAATATATAGTACACTTTATGATATTTTTTTATCCTATGACATGGATAAATAATTTTGCCACACTTTCTATATCAGGGTTTCAAAACATATAATGAATAAATAGTTTCAGAAATAACAGGTTTTAGAGGTACAGATTTTTAATTATTAATTACATAATTATTTATCAATCATTTACCGATTTTCCAACCTAATGTGTAGTATATATAAAATAAGTCCAATAACAAATTTAAATATTAAAACATACGTATTTTTTTTTTTTAATACTATTGAAGGTTAAATTCAAAAATTCCCTCATTCTCATAAAAAAAATTATAATCGTGAACGAATCCGCATTATTGTTTGACGGAATAATAATACAAGAATTACATTAATTGATAATTATTTTTTATCTTTATTCTAGTTGATTATAAATCAAAAAACAAAAATCGAATTGTCAAATCGATTGAATCGATTCCATTCCTATTAAATAAAAACCTTTCCATTGGTAAATGATATTTTTTTTCAATTTTTTTTTACGAGTTCTATAAAAAAAATCTTAAGAATTTCGAATATTTTGAAACTCCAAATATAGCAATCTTCTAGATCAATTATAAATTAATTTAATTTATTTCTATTTATTAATGCGATAAATTTTAATGAAAATTTTTATAGTAAATAAATAAAAAAAAAAATATAAATAATGTTGGTAATATTATTGTTGTGCAAAGTTTGATCGACAAATTAAACTGCATGCATAAATATGCAGTGGTAAATTAAATTTAAAATTTTTATCTTTCCGTACTAAATTTTTTTGCATTGTCCGAAATGCAGATCGCAAACGATTCAAATGGATGGATTGAGGAATCTATTTCTAAAAAGAATATAAAACATTATGATTATAAACATTTTTGCGATTTTCAAGAAATCGGAAATGATGCTTTCGGTAAAGTCTATCGTGTGAACCGGAAAAATTTGGAACGACATTTGGTAATTAAACTCTTTACTCTTTTAACTTTAACAATACCACTGTACATATGTACAGAAATATAGTTTTTTTTTTATTTTAATTTTATATTCCTAATTAAACATTTGTATTTATAATTTAGCTTGAGAATCAACGTAAAGTTGGCTTTCATAACAACGTGAATTTTATTCACTTATATGGAATTACAGACAAAGGTATAAATTTTTCTGAAGTTTTATGGATATACAAGATATTATTAGTAAATTAATTATTTTTTCTTTTAAATTAGAAGATCAAAACGATCAATTGAATAAATATTTAATAACAGAGTATGTTGATGGTAATTCCCTGCAAACCTATTTGAAATATCCCGTATTAAGTTTACATGAAGATGAAATTTTGCGTCATGATTTGGTAATTTCATCCATTTTCAATTAATTTATTTGTAATTTGTTTGTATTTTGTTATATAATTCTCATAACAAACTCTGATAATATATTATTAATTCACCAGAATACTTACGAATTAGCCGATTTAAGATTATTTAAACAAAGATCAGATTCATTTGAAGTAATCCCTTATATTAATCCAAAAAGTCTAAATAATAGCAATAGTTTAATGAAATTATACTCGTTAGATAAGAGTGATGTTTACGGTATTGGAGCTCTTTTATGGGAGGTAACAAATGGTCAATCGCAAGATTATAGAGAAACAATCGTTTCTAGTATTCCTATTGATTATTCTAATCTTTATTTTGGTAAGTATTGTTTTTGAGTTAAATGGTATTATTTCTTTTAATTTTGTCTTACATTTTTATTTTAAATGTTGGAATGGTAAATTAGATAATTGGTTAGCTACGAATCAAAATTCTGTTAAATTAACAATTTCTACAAAGGCGAATATGATGATAGAATGTTATCAAACAGACATTAATTACAAATTATATAAATCAAATCCTCAATTATCAAGTAATCATTCGGATAATGTTAATATATCGAATAATAATAATTCATTACGTGAAGTTATTCAAAATTTTAATAAAACGAATATAAAGGAAATAGAACCTACAACACAATATGTTAATGAGCACATATCTGAGGAGGATTTAAGCATCGTGATTGATGAATTTGTTGATCTTTATTTTGAGAAGGTGAATGAAGGGAAAGAAGAAAAAGTAAGAAAACAATATGTTCTTGATTTCATTAATAATCAAAAGATAAATTTACGAGAAATTTATCATTGGCTTTTAAATAATCAAAATAATTCAAATTCTATTTATTCACTTGGATATTTTAATTATCATGGAATTGAGACCAATATTAATAAGCGAAAAGCATTTGAATTATATCAAAAAGTTGTAGAATTAGAATGTAATGTGGTTCAATTTGATCTCGCTAATATGTATATGGATGGAGAAGGGGTTAATAAAAATTATAGTAAAGCTTTTGAATTATCTAAGAAATTAGCAATAAAAGAATATCCAGGCGGAATAAATCTTTTGGGATACTGTTATGACAACGGAATTGGGACTGATGTTGATAAACAAAAAGCATTTGAATTATATCAAAAGGCTACAAATTTAGGAAATAGTATAGCTCAATGTAATCTTGCATTATCATATACAAATGGTGAAGGCGTTGATCAAAATTATGATAAAGCTTTTGAATTATTTAAAAAATTAGCAGATGGAAATGATTCATATGGAATAAATAGTTTAGGATATTGTTATGAGAATGGATTTGGAACTGATGTTGATAAACAAGAAGCATTTAAATTATATCAAAAGGCGGCAAATTTGGGAAATGATGTTGCTCAATATAATCTTGCTTGCACGTATGAATATGGAGAAGAAATTGAAAAAGATATGGATAAAGCAATTTATTGGTATAAAAAATCTGCTGAACAAAATTATCAACATGCTAAAGATAAATTAAAGGAACTTTTAATAAAATGAATTAGTCTTTTTTTTTTGTTTTTTTTTTTTGTTACTAATTTATACATATTTTAGCTATTGTTTACTTATAGGAAATTAAAAAGTTTAATTTAACAGACATTAATAAAAATATGTTAACATTCTAAAAATTTTCTTTTTCACTATTTATTCATTTGAGTTGCAATCTATTTCAATCAAAACAAATCTAATAAATCTGTAAAATGTATCCTATGTAAGAGTACAAAACATATACAGTATATAGGGAAATTTACATGTGAACGGTAAATACAAATTAAGAAATAATTGACAATAGAACATCGACAAAATCGAAATTGTGTTCTCAAATAATTATATTCCTTTTGAATCATAGGTTTAAGTATACATTCCATTAATTTCAGTTTTTGTAACGCTATAATATGTAGTATCATTGAATCTTTCAGGTAAATATTTATGGTCCATTCTTGATAGCAAAAGTTACAGTCAGCGCAACATTTTATCAGATATCATTCTTGTCAATATTCCAGGAGGCCAGTTTTGTAAAATATTCTAAATCAGTACGATTTTCCAACACTGATGTTCGACTAAGATATTATCGTTCATATTATTAACTGTTCCTTATCATCAAAATATCATTTTTGCTAATCTTACATTTAAATTTCTATCGATACCTAAGTTAGGTTTCTTCAGACTTTCAGAGAGATAATTACGAATTCATTTATCTTACACAATAATCTTTCCAGTAAACACCCTTTGTCATATTCCAGTAAATAAGACCCTTGCTAATGAACTAATGTTATTGAAATCATTATATAAGTTTCCAAGTAAAGTGTTTGAGTACAAAATAATCTAAGCAATGGCATGGAGAAAGACCCTACGAAACATTTCTTCTGATAAATTGATTACTGCTTTTCGTCGAAATTATTAGGTTATTCATGTTGAATAATTTTTGTTCATTTTCGGAAGAAAATCTACGATAATATATTTCTGACTAAAGAGAATAAGTAAGTTAATCTCGATTAAAAAAAATTTAACTGAATAAAACTCTTACATTTCTATATTTATTTGTAAATAAACTATTCCAAACCGTTATCGCAATATTGGATACCACATTAGCCCTAATGACCGAATTATAACATGATTGTGTTGGTTGACCGCTAATATATAACTGCATATAAAGATTTTAAATGTATCTTAATACATTGAACCTAAACAAGACCAATAAGAAGAATGAAGTTTTATCAATTAAATAGTTCTCATGTATAATGATTTCAACAGTATTGTTACAATTAAAAGAATTTATTAATCTTAAATAGTCAACTTTACATATAATTATTATCATAACACTAATTAATTTAAACTAAAGAAAGAATCCTTCCCATTTCCTGATCAAACATCCACAATATAATTTATATTCATGATTCTTGAAATGCGTTCATAACTTTGTTCCTCATTTTTATTTTTACGTTTTTGACTTCGTTCTTTACTATTCCAATAATTTTTAACTTGTAGTTCAGTTCTTCTTCCTTGCTTCCTATTTTCTGACAATTTCTTTGCTATTTCTGACCACTTCTTATAATACTTATTACGATAACACGGGTTAGTTTGAAGGTCATCAATCTCATTTTTTTCTTCGACTGTTAACTCGGATTTATCAACTACAGTTAAGTCGATTTCGCGTAGAATTAAACAGAAAGTAATTAACGATTTTGAGCACAAAATCATTAAGTTAATCAATTGTGAAAAAAATACAAACTAGTTTCATCCAAATGATTAACATATCTGACATAGATAACGGTTATTGAAAGTAAGCAAAAAAAAAAAAGGAAAGAAAATTTGTATATTTCAATATAATATTAAAGAAAAAAAAAAAAGACTTACTGCCCACGAACACTTTGATGCGTGCGATTCAGTTTAGCCGCAATTATCTTCCACTTATCTGTTCTATCCGAATATTGGTTATATAATTCGATAAGTTGGGTTTCCTTTAAATATTATTAAGATTAATTAATAAACTTTTCTACTTATGAGCTTTTTTTTTTTTGATCAAAGTCGCAAACATAATTCGTATACCTCAAATGTATATAGTCCGGGAGTTCTTTTAGATCCCAATTTTTTGTACGTCGGCATTTTATAATTGTGAATATATATTAATAACGAAATAATTCAGTAGGGGAAGTTTTTATATTAAAATTTTATAGTTATCACAAGTTGTTTAAATAAAGCGTTTCAAAGGTTCAAAAGGGATTTTTTAAAAAAAATGAACAATAATGAAAGGAAAAGAAGAAACGTAAAATTTTTGAAAGCATTAATTATAAGTCGCGTGATACAAAAATGTATAATGAGAAAAAGAATTTTGGAATATTATTGAATTATTATTTTTTTTTTAAAAAAAAACGAGCATGAAAATATTATTGAATTATGTTTATATAGTAACAAATAATTGTTGATGGAGTATGCACTCCTTTTGGATAGTAATTGCCGATCATACGACATTCCTAAAAATGTCTGGATTTGACTTTTTTAAAAAACCTTAAGAGAGCTTATAACATGCATAACTTTGGTTTACATAAAGGTTGAAAGGTTTGTAATATCATTTTGGATTTTTATATGTAACATATTAGGGGGGCGGCTGTGCGCACATACATTTTGCATAAAATTTTAAATGTATATCAAATTATAAACAGCTAGTAATTCCAAAATGGTTTTATCTCGGAATTTTTATTAATTTACCTAGAATCGAAAAGTGCTTGTGTTACAAATTTCCTTTCTTGCTTTCATGTCATATTGTGTTACGTTCTAGATCAAAACCGTTTTTTTTTCGGCGTTTCACGGGCCGGTTTTTTTGATTTCTTACTGAAAATAGTAATAAAAGAATTAAAAATTAGATTTAAAACTTATTGTGATACCAAAATGTAGCATTATTTATTGAGTCATCCTATCTATCAGACAAATTCGTAAATACCATTTACACTACTTATTGGAAGTAAAAGATAAGAAATGCTTAAACAGAAAATTTAATAGTGAGATGATAATCAATTGTTTATGTAACATCTATAAGTTTGACTCCGACCATTAATTTTTGCATGTTAAAATCAAATTCCATATAAGGAAGACAAAGACTTCCTCGATATTCAATCAATAATAAACCAATAGAATAAATATATATGTATATTTTAGCTATAATTAGCAAACTTATAAATATGTATGTACAGTATATATATTTTCATTATATTAGGATTATTATTAGCCCCCCCCCCCAAAAAAATATATCGCGGCGGATAGGTAAATAATTGGATAATTTCATTAAGCTTTATTTTTAAATCTTTGATTTGAGTATATTTATGGTATGTCTTTTACTATTTACTGTATATAAATATTTTTTATTTATGCCATTTCTTTCTTTTTATTGTATATATTAAAAGGGTATTTCTATAAATAAAATTTTATGACAAAACTTACTATTCATGATTAAAAAATGCTCCTTAATTTATTTCAATTTACAAGATTATCTGCTATTCTTTCCTTAAAACAACCAAATCCTCCTCATTGACAAAATTTTGACCACGATGATCGTGATTGAACTATAGAAATAAGGTTGCCAACTTCAATTATGCCAACTACTTTACAGACAATCATAAAAATCAATATTTTATTCTGATTCAGTGATAGGAAAATCGTGAGTGGAAATGGAGTTGCAACGATCTTTCATGCAGAAGAGATAGTATTGGTGAATAAAAATCCTGCTAAAATAGACTTGATTAAGGCTGCTGTTAATGATCCTTGTTACATTATATCTTCATAGATTTAGTAATGGCCCAACAACTCGATAAAAAGAATTCTGCAAGTGTGTGGGTAGGAACGCGTGTTGCAGTGTCTTCAGGCATTGTAAGCATGATTCTGGAGGAGCTGTCAAAAAAATTCTTTGTCTTGATGATATAATACAAGAAGTCCTTCGCCACCATTTCGAAACAAAGCATCAACCTCTTGAAGATGTTATCATCGAGTATCTAATATACATTGATCTTATTTCATCAGTTTAAAGGATATCATAGAAGGATGCTTGTAGCTTTTTTAAAGAAATATTTAAAGAGATTGATGTTGTCATGTGCAATCAAGAGTAATCTTTTTGAATTCTTTATCATCCAAATATGTACATAAACATTTGCAATTGACATTTACTTTTACATATGGAACTTGAATTATTTATTGCATTCGACATGTTTCTTGATAAATATGATTACTTTATCAAAAATACAAAGAAAAATTAAACCAGATGTTAAACAGCATTACAGTAATTGTTTGATCCTAGAACTAATAGTGACTTAAGGCTAAGAGCATTTTCATATTACACTATTCGATACTGGTTTTGTTCTAAAATTCCTTAATTGCTTTTTAAGTCTTGAGTTTATTACTTCACAAACTGACTGGAAAAATAACCTGCACTTTAGAATGGTGGCATGGTCTGTTAAATTTAACTCAAATAAAGCAGGCTACTGGAAAAGTCATATGGGTATCTGTACTATAATATCATTTATCATTTGAACTTGACAGTTGACAAATTGTTTTGCGAGATTTTCTGCTACCTAATAATGCTTCAATTGGAAATGTTAAACAAGATGGATTAATCTTTCTTGTAAATCCAGAACATCATCCTGTTCATATTTCATCAATATTATATTAATTATATTTATAAAATACTCCTATTTTATTTTCTCCAGATGAACTTCTCCTTATCCCAATAATAGATCACTCTTGGTAGTGGCAAGATTTGTGTGTCTTTATGGTTATTACCTAAGAGCACTTACTGGGGCTTTAATTATATACGAATTTAATCTTTAAATTAACAAATTAGGATGTTTCAAAATACTTTATGCTATTACTGATGAAGCCAAAACACTAAAACTGAGATAGATAAAGCTGAGCTGAAACAGGAAGTTATTGACGCAAAGGATCTACAGAGAAATCATGTGAACTGGATCTACCAATTTCTAAGTCGTCAAACGTGGATTAATCGGAGGGTTTTTTTAAAAAATAATAAATTAATTTTTTTTTTACTTACATTAAGAACTCAACTACTGCATTATTTGATTTTTTTTTAATTTACTTATATTAAATTTTTTATTTGTTTTAAAAATTTTCTTTCAAAGAATAAATAAATAAATGTATATATATGAGAACGGCCATATTGTATAACAAATATTTTTTAAATCAAAAGAACTAATAAAGTTTTTATTCTATATATTTAATGATAATATTGACCTATTTTGTACTGTTATACTGTAATATTAATAATTTCTTGAATTTTGCAGTAAATCTGCAGATGAACTATATATTTCGCTAAAAAATTCTACAGATTTCCAATGAAATATTATGATACACGGAAAACTACACAATTATATAATAAAATGGGTGATTTTATGTGGAAACTTGTCCATACAATTCGATTTATAGAATTCCACGTGTTTCCAAACTAACCTACGTGGTATTATGTGGATCGATATACCTAAAATTTCATGATGATATTCTAAGACCTTGTTTTAGACAACTTTCTAATAAAGCCAAGACTTCACATAATATTGAAAACAAAATCAAAGAATTAGAATCTTATCTTATCAATGAGAAATAAAAGAACTGATGCTTGACTGTTATCTTTCGTAGTGAAAAGGGGTAATACAAATTTTCTTCAATACCAAGTAATATTGCACAAACTAGGTGTCTTTATTAAGGAAGATAAGTTACTTGTTGAAATAATGGACATTGTGGAATTCAAAAAATCATTGCTGTGCAATGATGGCACTATCTGCTTACTTAAAACGGCTATCTTTTATTGTGCTAATAGATGTGTTAAGATTGACTATCGTTAAGCTGTAAGGTCTACTTCTGATTGAAACTATTGGCAATATTTATGATTCAGACTTTGATATGCTCGATCACACTGTTTAACAGACTAGAACTTTTGCGTTGGTACAACAAGATGATTCAATCAGTCAATAGCTACTCCAATGACTATAACATATTCTCATCTTTTTTACAGTGCGGCATTTTACAGAATCAAATCTTTATCTTTTGCAAATACCCTGGTTGTTTTCATAAAGATTGTATCAATAACTATCTCTTACCAACATTTGCCTACCATGAATTAGTATTACCACCAATCAATTATGACCTAGAGGCTAGAGCAAGTCTTGGTTTGTGATAATTTTTATGAATATTTATCGTTTCTGTATAAATAGATGATTTGGAGTGAGTAGTAATGTTGCTGGCGAAACTGTTTTGTGATTGGCAAAACGTTTCGCCTTTTAAGGCCAAATTCCGAAACTTGGCCCATACCTCCGAAACTTGCCCAAACTTCCGTAACTTCCGAAACTCTAAGTTTTAAATTATTTAGTGTCCGAAACTTTCCCAAACCTAATTTTAATTTTTTATGACATTATAATAATAAAAATTTAAAGATTTATTTATTACTTTACAATATTATATTAATATACATTATTATAAAATTTATTACTTTTATTTTCTGGTTTATCAACATTTTGATTTTTAACATAAT
>QKYT01000134.1:2147-15380 GCA_003550305.1 Glomus cerebriforme | reverse complement strand
TTTTTCAACACCTTTACCATAATTATAACATCGACCTAAATTATATTGTGCTAAATCATTTCCTTTTTCTGCTGCTTTAATATACCAGTAAATGGCTTTTTCTAAATTCTTTTCCGTACCTTCACCATTTTCATATAAAGTTCCAAGATAATTTTGTGCANTAGNATANNCTTGATTAGCTGATTTNTCNTAANACTCAAAAGCTTTGACTTTATCTTTTTCAACACCTTTACCATAATTATAACATTGACCTAAATTATATTGTGCCAATTCATTTCCTTTTTCTGCTGCTTTATTATACCAGTAGATAGCTTTTTCTAAATCCTTTTCCGTACCTTCACCATTTTCATATAAAGTTCCAAGATAATTTTGTGCATTAGTATATCCTTGATTAGCTGATTTCTCATAACACTCAAAAGCTTTGATTTTATCTTTTTCAACACCTTTACCATAACTATAACATCGACCTAAATTATATTGTGCTATTTCATTTCCATTTTCTGCTGCTTTATTATACCAGTAGATAGCTTTTTCTAAATTCTTTTTCGTACCTTCACCATTTTCATATAAAATCCCAAGAAAAAGTTCTGCATTAGGGAATCCTTTATTAATTGATTTTTCGTAATATTCAAAAGCTTTAACATTATCTTTTTCAACACCAATACCACAATTATAGCATCGGCCTAAATTATATTGTGCCATTCCATTTCCACTTTCTGCTGCTTTATTATACCAGTAAATAGCCTTTTCTAAATCCATTTCTGTACCTTCACCACATTCATATAAAATACCAAGATTATTTTGTGCTTTAGTATGTTCTTGATTAGCTATAATTTTATACAACTCAAATGCTTTTTCTTTATTAACTTCAATTCCAATTCCTACATCATAACATTTCCCAAGTTGAAATTGTGCGTCTTTATGCCCTTGCATAGCTGATTTTTGATATAATTTAAAAGCCATTTTTTCATCTTTTTTCACTCCTTCTCCATTTTTATAACAATCACTCAAATTATATTGAGATTCTTTATTTCCATTCTCTGCTGCTTTATTGTGCCAATAAATAGCCATTTCTAAATTTTTTTCTATTCCAATCCCATTTTGAAAAAAATTGCCTAATATGTTTTGTGCAAATGAATAATCTCCTTTAGCAGATTTAAAATAACATTCAAAAGCTTTCTTATCATCTTTTGTTATTCCTAATCCTTTTTGATAACAAATACCTAAATTATATTGTGCATAAAAGTTTCCTTCATTAGCAGCTTTTGAATACCATTCAAATGCCTTGTTTTCATCTTTTATCACTCCAATTCCATTTTGATAACAATATCCTAAATTATTTTGTGCTTCTACATTTCCTCCTTTCGCAGATTTTAAATAAAAATCAAATGCTTTAAATTCATCCTTCTTTTTTCCCATTCCATATTGATGACAATAACCTAAATTATTTAGTTCTATTAATTCTTTATTTTTAACAGTATCTATTTGATTTTCATTAAAACCCTCAAAATATTTTTCTATAGTATTTATTTCATCCTTACACAAATTTATTTGTAACCCATTAAAATTTTCGTATTGATTATGCGACATTACATTCACATTCACATTTTCCAAATCCTTTGTGATCAAATCTCCTTTATCTACAATAATATCTTTATAATAATAAAATGATAATAAATATTTTGCGATAATAATATTAAGTAATTGATATAAAGAATTATTTTCAAATTTATAATTATAAATTGATAATAAATATAATTTTAATGATATATTATAATCATTATTATTGTTATTATTATTATTATTATTATTATTATTATCATCGAGACATATATTATGTTCATAAAAAAATCCTATTAAACTTGAAAACCAATTTTTACTTTGTTCATGATTTTCCATTAATTTTAAAATTATTTTAGATTTTTTTTCATGATGATTTAAATAATCTTGTATCCAATCAATTAAAATATTTTCAAATTTAGGATATAAATGATCTATTTTTATAATTTGTCGATAAAAATCTTTTAAAAATTCTTTTAAAAAATTTTCATCATCTGTTGAAATATTTAAAGACATTTTGTTTTAAAAGTTTTATGAGAAAATAATTTATTTTTAACGAAAAAAAAAATAGAAAAAAGGCGCTTTAAATAACGTATCAATGAATTTTGTACATCCTATCATTATGTATGTTGTACTCTGGTACACAGCGATTTAATAATTAAAGTAAATACTGCGCATAATGAGTTCGTGTAATAAATAATTATGTAATTTTTAAAAAAAATTGTAGTACACTATAAAACTCGCCAATTAATTAATGACGACAGTAGATATTATTTCAGAATTAACAAAAATTTGTATTTGGTAAATTTTTAAATTACCTGAATCAATTTACTCGGGTTAACACATAACAGGTAAAATTAGCAAAATTCTATTATTATATCATTCATAAAAGATTTATTGTGCATTAAAACTATTAAAACTATTACGAAATAAATAATCAAATATTGTATTTTTAAGTATCTTTTTTTGAATATAATGCTGGTCAAAGGCGTCATAATTCCGGTCAAAATTGGCAATGCAGGTCAGATGCTTATTTTCGAAGTGGTTTGTTTCGCTCATCTGATTAAAATAAAGCAATTTTGTCAAAATGCCAAATGAAATCGACTTTAATGGTTAGAAAGATCAATTTTCTATTGAATATTTAAATTTTTACAAATACTCGGAAAAGGACTCATATGGAAGTGTCGTTCATGCTTGTTAAATGGAAAAATGCTGAAATTTTTTCGTGCCACATCAGATCATTAAGAAAGCCGAACGTGCAATAACATACAAATAATATATCTATGCATCAGAAAAAAATAAAACTTGCAGACTTTGGTTTATAAAAAAAATTGCTAAACTATCAAATAATATATTACAGTAATATAGTTACTTTTAATAGAAAATCAGAAAAAAAAAGAAATCCCAGATATTAAAAAAAAAATGACGAGTTGTAAATGAGCTTAGTTCGTTTATTTATTTTGATTTTTATTGGTTTTGAAAAAATTCGTCGTATATACGATAAAAATTATCGTACAACTTCACAACAAATTATTACCGGTAGATGATGCATCAATTTTATCAATTTTACAACTAGAATATGCGAATTTCAAGGGACTTCATCCTCTTTTATATAAAGTTTTTATTTTTATATTTTTCATTAAAATGAATTTATTAGAATTAATTTAAAATAGTTAATTTTATGTTCATAAATTAAATTGAAAATGATTCTTAAATCTTGTTATCTATTTCATACAATAGAATACAATAAATACAAATATTATTAACATAGTACTGTATGAGTCGAAAAAAAGTGCGGTATCGCACAATTTTGTATCAATTTTATAAAAAAAATATTATATAGCATCGCACTGTATTTTTTTTTTACAAAAAAATATATAAAAATTGTAATAGCATAATGAATTAATAAATTCAGATATTATATATTGACGGATGCATATCATATATTAAACAAGTATTACAATGATCAAATGTGAGGTCGTATAATTCGTAATTAAGTTTTAATAATCAATCTTATTAATATACAGAGTTGCTACAATGGCGAAGTGCCAACAAAACACTTAAATGAAAGTACCAAAATCATTATCTGAAATCATGTGTAACTCGGCAAATTAAATCCAGCCATAGTATCGTTATAGCATCATATATTAGGATATGGGTCGCATCAGGACCCCGAAATATGCATACAGAGGTCAGGTCCAACCAAAAAAATTTTACTATTAGCTGTACGCATTTTTTCAGGGCCGGAATTACGGTAATGTCAGTCAGTTACTAAAATAAGTAATAAATATCTGGCTGACATTATCAGAATATGTCCAAAAAAGGAAAGATTTACATGATTTGTTGGTTCACTGTTACCTTTTTATATATATTTCGGGGTCCTGTCGCATCGCTAGTAGTGATGAAACGAATCGAGACGGCGTATAAATATAATAAAATAGGAAAAAGTAAAATAGAAATAAAATGTTAATATATTATTATATAAAATTATTACATTTTATTCACTATTAAATTAATAAAAAAACGATCGAATGTTTGTGGCGCAGCGACTCTGCCTCTACCATGTGATCGTCTAAAAGTCAACACTGTGTTCTGATTGGACAATATCAATGTGATCAAACCGACGAACAAAAAATTTCGTATATTTTTCATGTCCAGTATTTACCCAATTTACTTGTCCAAAACTCGTCCAAAACTTATCCAGAATTTTTCATGTCTGAAATGATTAGAAAATCTCCACAAGTTATTTATTAAATAAATAGATTGGATTTTAACCATTGATCAATTTCACGCTTCGAATCTCGTTCTTTGCCGTTCCTGAATAACATGAAACCAAAGACGAAGGTGAATAAAAAAAAAAAAGAAAATTACAAACAATAATAATTTGTTTGTTTTTCAAATAATGATTATATATATAAATGAACAGTTATTAGAATTTGATTTAAAACGGTATCTTTAACACAAACACCAAATCTTAACTGCATAATTCTACATGATTATATTTTATAAGACTCGCTAAAAATGGAAAAAAATAATTTATTAAAATGTTACATTATGCAAATGAGAATATTAAATTAGTTAATAATGATAACACAAGTTTTGTATCTAAAAAATTTAATGGAAAAGAAATTACCAAAAAAGAAAATTCTTTGTATTAAATATTGGGATTGTTACTGAATAAAGAAATTCAAATTTTGATTGTGTTTTAAATAGTTTAATATTAAAGAAAAATTTTTTTTACCTGTTTATTTACTATTGTTTATCAGATATTTTTAAAATTAAAAACGTGGAGCTCTTTGAATATCCCTTGTTTAACAAGAATTTTAAGCAAGATTTGAAACGTTGTTAATACAATATATATACAAGAATTTTAGGTTTAAAGATAGTCCGTATTCCGATATAACTTTTTAAGGAATATAATATAATGATTTGAAACTTCGTTATATTTATAATATATTGTATTTTAAATTTTTTTTTTTTATTTATTTTGTGAAATGAAACAATGAAACACAAAAACTAAAAAAAAAAATTTTTTATAGTACCCAATACGATCAATATCCAATCATTTTAAATTACCGAAATATTTTTTATTTATGTCCGACAAAAAAAGAAATACCAGAAAGTTTATGTACTTAAAATAATGGGTTTGGATTTTTATTTGAGTTTTAGAATTTAAAGTTTCAAAAAAAAATTTTGTTGAACAATCGGAACAATCGGAATATTTTTTTGATCGTCATTTGAACAATAGAATTTAAGGGTGGTACTATTGTTTAATTTTGATAAACAAATTAACTTTAAATCCGCAGAAGTACGTTTCACTTGATCGACAAGGCGCAGTAATTTCGATTAATATGATATGAATGAACGTTTAAATGGTAATAATACTTTAAACTGTCTCGGCGTCCAATATTAGAAATGAGCGACTTGGTATAGTTTCGGTGTGTATAAATACACCTGGACGCGACGAAAGTTTCTTGCAACAAAAAAAAATATTAAATTCAAACGATAATAAAATAAAAAAAAAAACAAGAAACTCATCAAAAGCAAAAGCTAATTATCACAACTTGATCAAAAATCAAAATCAAACTTCTTTTTTTTTCCCCCAATTTTTAAAAAAAATCTCTTATAAAAGAAAAAATGTCTGTTGCAGGAATTCCAGCTCCTTATTATATTCAAGTTTTACACGAAAAAGGATCCAATTATTATAATAATAAATCTCATGCATTCGAATTGCGAGTAAATGGTATTGATAGATCTTTCTTTGTACATTTGGAATACCTTATTTCTCAATCAAAATTCTTTGAAGAAAATTTTGCTACTGTAAAAGAAGGTGATCTAGTGGTAATTAATAATGTACCTTCTCCTGAGACTTTTGAACCGATCCTTGAATATTTATATTTTGGAGATGGTGATAAATGGTATGATACTATGACTCCCGAAAATTATTCTGATGTTTGGCAAAATGTTAAATTCCTCGGTTTAGATGAAAAGGCGGTCAGCATTTGTCAAGCTTATTATGATGCTAACTTAGGAGCGTCATAAATGATAAATTCAAATTTACTTTCAGTTCTTATATAGCTCAATTGTAATTTTATTCATCAAAAAATCAAAATTTTATATATTTTTTTTTCACACAAAAAAAAAAAAAAAATCTTCAAAAAGGACATTTTTCGCATAAATTCATAGATCGTACTAAACAAAAAAAAAAACTTCTCTTTAAAAAAAAATAGCATTTTTTATCACTTTGTTTAATAATTTTCTTTCTTTCTGATTCGTACTAAATTCGGATAATATATTTATATATATGGAATAACTAGCAATTATTTTCATCAGAACATTAAAAATTTTTTCTTTTCATCCTTTTCATATTTGATACTAGTTTTTTTTTCTTTCTTATTTGTATTTCTTTTCTTTTTCTTTGCATTTAAATTCAATAAATATTTATTTTATTTCTTTCTTTTAAAATGAATTGTGTCATATAATGTAAAAATACTAAAATTTTAACACATTTATAAAATTTGTAAAATCAATTCATGTAAAGTTCTATATACCGTATTTTATTGATATTAATAGCATCCACCTTTTTCGATCATAATTCTGGCCGGCATCTTAATTCCGGTCAAAATTGGCATAATTCAGGCCAGGGGTGCTTATTTTCAAAGAATGCTTAAAATACGGGTAATTATTAATATGACTTTTTTTTTCAGAAATGTAAAATACTACGCCAAATAATGAACTCTATGAACTATTAACACTTATAACCTGGCACACCTCTGACAATGATTGTGCCCTGGTCTTGCAGTGCACTGATCCCACGTTCCTAAATTTCTAAATTTTGCTGCTGTAATCTTCTCAAAATATAAATTTAATGTCCCTTGTTTTTGTTTCTCACATAATTTATTGTTTAAAAATAAATAAATATTTTTTTACTGTTATTTTTTTTATATATAAATGGTTTATTTGTATTCTCACTTGTGTGATATTGTGATATACGAGCCTGTGAGCGAGGATTCCCTGTTAAGTGGCTTATGCTAAAAGCAAGTCTAATACCATTATTTGATTCTTTACTTCTGAGAGTGTACAAATTAAGCTCAAATGTTATGCTTCTATTATTAATTAGAAAATTATATCTGCAAAGTTTGCACACTTTCACAATAACTTTAAAATATTTTCTTATTCCTGTAATAAATTACGTTTTGATATTCAATGTTATTTTCGTGAGAATATTAGTAGGAACTCTAATTAATTAAAAAAAGTCATATCAAAAGACCGTCATAATTTAATTAATTCATGTATTATGTGATACGTAAAAAATCAGTCCCATTAATATTTGGTTTTTCCAATAATTAATATTTGCTTCAAAAGTTTGTCAGTTGACCGACTATATTATGAGGGTCATCATTCGATTTGACAAATTCACGTGTTTAAATTAACTGCGCAAAAAAAAATACTATTATGACTATTATGACTAAAATTGATTCATAATGTTTTTATTATACAGTATAAAAATTTCATAAATTATATAAATACTGATCCTAGTTTCAAGAAATAATTTTTTAAAGATCAACATGTTAAAACATTTTCTTCTAAAATATATTTAACATCCAAAACTGTCCGATTATTTTCTACTTTGGCTCATAAAAGTAGAGAGTAGAGCTATGCGCATTATGTATAACATTTCTTTTAACACCATCTCTTTAACGAACTCAAATTATACAGATCACTAAATAGCCTAGTGGTTAAACTGGTAAACGATTGTCAAGGATAACTGTAAAAGGCAACTAAAGAAGCAATGGCAGGATGATAAACATGATGATTACTATGAAACCTACAGTAAGTATTAAAGTACTCTATTGTTATTTTATTTTTTGGGTATTTTTGCAGATCAGCATGATGCTATGCGTGGGCGGGGGCATAGCATCATAGCATGCTTATCTTATGGTAAGCCCAATTAACCTAACCCATCCCCAACCCAATCCCTATCCCTATCTCTAGGTATGAAGTGCCGTTTTATCAAGAGTCCCAGGTAGTTATCCTGGACGCTTACCCGGGATTTTAACGTTACTCTGGATACATCCAGGGTAGTAGTTCGTGTCTAAAGGTACCTTGGATATATCTGGGAAACTGGGATAACTTGTCAAAAATCCCATTAAATCCATTCATCCAGGATTAGAGTTTGGAACCGGTTCATAAAATCGGTTTTAACCGGTTAATCGTTTGATGGCAAATTTTGGGACATTTGATATTTTTCTTTTAGTCATTTATGCTTAAAATTTATAGTAAAAATTGATATCATTCGGAGTCATTTAGGGTCATTACAGGTCATTTACCAATACTGTTTGGACCGAATGTCTATATAATCGGCACTGGCTTAATAAATTGTGATCAGTTGTGATCAGTTTAATTTATCCGATTAATCAGTTTGAGCCAGAATCAATAAATAAAATCATACTTGGTTATAATTTAAAAAGCAAACCGGTTTCAAAAAACGAAACCGGTTCTGAACTCTACCCAGGATAACTATCTGGGATTTTTGATTGGAACGCACGACGATTCAAACCTACCTTATCCTATCCCTATTCTTATTCATTGCTTCAGTTTCACGATAGAGCTGGTTGGTTGTGGAATGGCATGGTGCTATGCGAAGGGAGGAGCATAGTACACTTCTAGTAAGTCCATTATTGGTAGGGCCAGAGAATTATCAAACTTTCTTTCTTTATAATTTAAAGTAGTTTAGAAACGTTATATAAAGTATATATGTTAAATGTGAAAAATGTACAAGTTTTAAGTTTATTTAGTTTTTTTATAAAGATAAACATTCAACTTCCCAGGTATTTTTAGTGGATTCCGGATCCGTTTGCAGAAGCAACGGATGCTCTAACCATGGAGGAGCCTGAAATTTTGGACAAATTCTCCTTGGATTCTTATTCCACGAATTTTAAAAATAATTAAAAATAACTACAAAATTATTTATTTATTATTTATTTTTGTTGTAGATTATGTGTAGCCCAAGTCCCAAATCAAACTTAGGAAAATCTTATATCCAAAACTTGACCATGTTCCAAATTAACCCAGTCTTAGGTGATAATTTTGGATGTTAAACATTTTAAATCTGACTATCTTGGTTCCAAGTCGGATTTGTGACATAGGCTACAACACTATTAAGTTGATCATTCAATCAGAAGTAGAGTTAAATCAATTTTTTTTTTTTTGATCTATAAAATGATTATTTTTTTACATTTATTATTGCAGATAGCTGTCATATGAACTCACGATACATAAGTATCATAATTCGGACCGGAACTATGAATTTGACCATTACTGAATATACTTATTTGTGGCCCAAATTACTGTGATCAATAATATATTATCTGCCATAAGAATCATTTATTTCACATTTAATTTTTTTTTCTTTTTAGTTATAGAATTGATTTCATAAAAGATTAAAACTATGGAAGAACTCTCGAAAAATCGTCACCATGTTGAATTTGCAGTAAACTAATAAGCCACCATTCACGTGAGCTGCAGTCCTGATCGACATAAATGATGAATTACTCCCGGGATACATCATTAATAGCCCGATATGATCACAAGATCTGCATAATTTTAATAAATGCCGAATTTGTCACACAATACAAATTTATAAATTTCTTCTTTTTATACTTAAATTATTCTGAATTCATTTATAGTTTGAAAAAGTCTCAATGGATTCTTTTATTAATAATGATTTAAAAGCAAAGTTAATTAAACCGTGTGAAGTATGTAACCATATATGTATTGCAAGACATTTTCAACAAAATCTAAATAATTGGACTAGCGGTAATAAGGATATTGATAAATTTATTCAAGATACTCAACTATCAGTTCATTCTAAAGTTTATTCTAAANTTAAAGCGTCAGATATATTAGAATGGATTCCTTATGATAGATTTTATGGTATTGAAAATATTGTAAAAGATGAACCTTTTAAATTGTACAGAGCAATTTGGATTGATGGATTTATAACTAAATGGGATTATGAAAATCTAAGTTGGGAAAGACAAGATCAAAATATGTTTGTAGCTTTGAAAAGTTTAAATAATTCAAAAAATATTACATCAGAATTTATGAATGAGGTATAATTAATTTATTATTCAATGAGATTTGAAATTTAATTAATTTAATTTATTAATTATTTAATTTATTTATACTTCTCATATGTAGATTACATTGTATTATAAGTTATCAAGTAATCCACCTCAAATTATTAAATTTTATGGAATAACTCAAGATNCGGAAACAAAAAATTATATGATGGTTTTGAAATATATGGAGAATGAATATTATTCATATACAAGTGATATAATATGTAAAAAATGTGATGTTATATGTTATNCAAGCCTTTATCAACAAAAATTCAAACATTGGACTAGTGGTAATAATGATATTGATAAATTTATTCAAAATACTCAATTATCAGTTCATTCTGAAGGTAAGAGGTCAGATATATTGGAATGGATACCTCACAATCAATTTTATGATATTAAAAATATTACAAAAAGTGAATCTTGCAAAATGTACAGAGCAAATTGGATTGATGGGTATATAATTATGTGGCATAATAAATTGCACAGAATAAATCAAAACATGATTGTTGCTCTGAAAATTTTAAATAATTCAAAAAATATCACACCAGAATTTATGAATGAGGTATAATTAATTTACTATCTAATGAAAATTTGATATTTAATTTATTAATTTATTTAATATATTTATACTTCTCATATGTAGATTACATTATATTATAAATTATCAAGTAATCCACCTCAAATTATTAAATTTTATGGAATAACTCAAGATCCGGAAACAAAAAAATATATGATGGTTTTGCAATGTATGAAGAATGAAAATTATTATTCATATACAAGTGATATGATATGTGAAAATTGCAATTATATGTGTATTGCAAAATCTTTTAAGCACAATTTTACAAATTGGACTAGTGGTAATAATGATATTAATAAATTTATTCAAGATACTCAACTATCAGTTCATTCTAAAGGTAAAGTATCGGATATATTAGAATGGATCCCTTTTAATAGATTTTATGATATTAAATATATTGCAAAAGGTAAGTTTGGTAAAGTGTTTAGAGCAAATTGGATTGATGGATATATAAATGAATGGAATGATAAAGATCAAAATTGGAAAAGAAAAAGTCAAAATGAATTAGTAGCTCTGAAAAGTTTAAACAATTCAACAAATATTACATTGGAATTTATGAATGAGGTATATCGATTTATTACTTGAAAATTTTGAATTTTTAATTTATCCTAACTTATTTCATTTTTATTATTTATAAAGATTACGTCATATCATATGAGTAGTCAATATTCTATTACTATTAAATTTTATGGTATAACTCAAGACCCAAAGACAAAAAACTATATAATTGTTTTAAAATTTCCAGAAAATGAAAATTATTTATATACAAGTGATATGATGTGCGAAAATTGTAATTACATATGTATTGCAAAACGGTTTGAGCACAATTTTATAAATTGGACTAGTGGTAATAATAATATTGACAAAATTATTCAAGATACTCAATTATCAGTACATTCTAAATATGGAGCATCAGATATATTAGAATGGATACCTTATAATAGATTCTATAATATTGAATATATTGCAAAAGGCGGATTTTGCAAAGTCTATAAAGCAAATTGGATTGATGGACATATAAGTGATTGGAATTATAAAAATCAAAATTGGTACAGAATAAATCAAGACATGTTTGTAGCTTTGAAAAGTTTACACAATTCAAAAAATGTTACATTAGAATTTATGAATGAGGTATAATTAATTTATTATTTTATGAAATTTCTAATAATTTTAATTGTTACTAATCTAACTTTATATTTAGATCATATCACATCATAAAATGGAGAATTATTATATAATTAAACTTTATGGAATAACTCAAGATCCAAAAACGAAAAATTATATGATGGTTTTGGAATATGCAGATCATGGTAGTTTGCGAAATTATTTAGATACATATTATAATAAATTAACTTGGAAAAGTAAAATTGAATATTTATTTTTTATTGCATCTGGACTTGCAAATATTCATAAAAAAAAATTAATTCATCGAGATCTACATATTGGCAATATATTAAAGCTTAGAAATAAAATTTGTATTGCTGATATGGGATTATGCAAACCTGCAGACTATAATGCACTCGAAAATCCAAAAAACAACATATATGGTGTTTTACCTTATATAGCTCCTGAATTATTACGAGGACAAAATCATAATAAAGCTGCTGATATTTATAGCTTTGGTATAATTATGTATGAGATAATTTCTGGATTACCTCCGTATCATGATACAAACCATGATAATAATTTAGCAATGAAAATTTGTCAAGGACTTAGACCAAGGTTTGATATTAAAGTACCACAATTAATCATTCACTTAATTAAAAGATGCTTAGATGCAAACTCACTAAATCGACCAACAGCAGAAGAAATTGAAGATATTTTACATACTTGGTGTTCAAATTTTGATAAACAAACAGAATTAGTAAAACAAATTAAAGAAGCAGAAGAAATCAATAATAATTTATCAACTAGCAGTGTATCTTCAACTAGTTTATTATATGAAACACATCTTGAAGCCATTTATATAAGTAGATTATTTAATTTCAATAATCTTTCTGAACCAAAAAATTCCGATGATTATTATGAACACAATGATAATATAATAAGCAAGGAATTTTCAGGTATTACATCATAATTAAAATTCAATAATTTAATAAAAAAACTACTAACACTAATATTTTTTATTAGAATCTTTACGAATTGATTTTTCTCAATTGAATTTCAATGATGGCAAATTAACTTAAAACTTTATATACATTACTTATTTATACTTGATATATTAATTTGATTTTTTATTTAGATCAAAGTAGTGAGCCTAAATGTAAAGAAAATATTTAAAACAAATGTCAACATTGAATAGTTATTGCTTACATTTTATTGTTATATTACATAGAATTTTTTTTATATTTTTATTTTCAAGAACTTATTTAGCCATTACAATTTAAAATTCTGTTTATCATTAGCTTTTTAACTTTCATTGTAATTTTTTTCGCTTTTCTAAACTAATTGAACTGCAATTTTTTTTTT
>QKYT01001339.1:2374-15347 GCA_003550305.1 Glomus cerebriforme | reverse complement strand
GTAGTAGTGTGGATCCATTCTTTTTTTCTACAATCTAATGAAGGTAAAAGAATAGGTTCTCTAAACGCGTAAAAGTTAAAAGAAGGTGCTTGTGGTAGTGTCATAAGATATTTTTGACTCTCTAGAGCTAGTTGCGTAAACGCTACTGGTGTGGGGCCTTTCAGAGATAATCCGCGGTAATATTTAAGTTGTAACCAGCTGATAGTGTTCTGTGTATCAGAATTTATTTACTAATATTAATTATTAATATTGATAATTTTAATATTAGAAAAAAAATGACCTTCAAAAAAGACAAGAAATAGTAAAATTTACTTTGATGAAAAAACTAGTTGTAAGTATTTAATTAAATTATTTAATATAATTATTTATATTATTTATAATAAAAATATTAAAAAAAAATTTATTTAAAAAAACAGAATTTGAAGCAAGAAAAATAAGGAATCAGAATAAAAAAATCGATTATAAAGTATAATAATATAATTTTCTTTTGCATAATATAATTTGCATAATAAAATTTATTTTTTTTTATTAATTAATAATAATAAAATTACAATTTGCAATGATATATTTAAATGTAAAATTTTAGCCTGAATTAATTTGATAAATTTACTGACATTAATATAAAATGAAATTAATAAATTTAATATTATAATTTGCCCAAAATTTAATTTATTAAAAGTATATAAAATATGAAATTAATATATATAATATATGGAATTAACATATAAAAAGTAAGAAAAATGTATATAATATATATAATTTACGTATTTAAAGGTTCGTAATTCTGTCTTTTTATACTGAATTGATTTTTTTTTATATGTAATAATTACGATCATATGATACAGATTTTCAGAATACTTTATACGTTTTTTCTGAATATAAAAACATATCAATTCTGTATACAGTTTTCTTATAGGGATGACATCCTTTACAAGTCTTATTTTGTTATTGGTATAACATAACAAAAATCAAAAATTTTTATAGGATATATGGCATAAAGGATCTACTAGACTAGACTATAATTATTGTAAATATTATTATATTCTCAAATACAAAGTTACACAAATATCCAAAAAAGGAACTTGATGTGCATACACATAATTCTGGCCGGAATTAAAAATTATAAATAAAATTAAAATATCACTAAAATCCGTTGCAAAGCAACGAGTTTGTTAATAATTTATTGTGGCAATAATTAAAATAATTTGATAAAGACTAAACTAAGAATATTAAATTAATAAAACTAAAGTTAATTAATAAACCAGATAGTAATTCTTTTATTAGTTCAACATTGGAATAATCGAAAGATAAAAGTAAATATAAGACAAATAAAACTAAACACTAATTAAATTAATTAGTCTTGAGAACTATTTTCACAAAATGACAAGTCTTGTTGATCAAAACCCCACTTGCCAACATCTCCCTTAAATTTAAAGCAGGTATCACCGCTAAATGGTCCTCTGTGTTTTGGTTTTCTCAAGCTGCCCATAACCTTTGCATGAAGCCAGTATGGATTAGCTTGTACATCTCGAATATGATATGTTAAATGTGGATCTCCAGTTTCGCAATCCATCCATCCAGTATCCATTACAGTATTGTCATTTTGATCTGTAGCCCAAACTTTACATTGCGACCAAAACACAAATATACCGATTGTAACATTAAATGCTTCAATTTGCTCAAGTGCCACAATACAAATTATGGCAATGATTAAAGGAATGGAAAATTTCATGATGAGAAAGTGAATAGTTGATTATTTTATGAAACTTGCTTAGGAATTTTTTTTTTTTAATAAAAAATTTGCTGATGTATACCAGATTATATATACGTTTTCGCTTACTAATCGAATATAAATATCTTCATTAGTCTCATATGAAATCAGCCCTTTTTCATATGATAATAAGGAAAAAAGTCTAATATTTACTCCTAAAATCAATTAAAAAAAAAAGATCTTTAAAGAAAAAGGGAACTACTTTAAATACCCAATCCGGCAAAGGTCGGCGGAATTTGTCGATCTAAAAAGGATAATTCATTAAAAATTCGTAAGCTCACTTCCGAACTGTGAAGTCTGGTCGGATAGAAGCCACGCAAAAATTTCTGTAATGAAACATTATTTTTCGCATACTGTATATCGAAAAGTTATGTACAAAAAACAAGGTATGTATATGGTATGCATGGGAGCGAAACTTTCTCACAATGGGTCTTGTATTTAGGAAAGCGAGATGTCTGATAAGCCTGATAAGTCCAAAACACTTGACAAGCTTGAAAAGTTTCTCGCTGGTGGAGACATTATTCTTAATTGTTTCATTCCTGGCGAGGAAGTGAGGGATATTTTCGATGTAACGATTTCTAATGCTAATAACAATCGAGTTTCTTCTCTTGCGGAAGCAATCAGAAACCGTCGTCTATATCAATTTCAAGATATAGATTCTACCAGGTTGGCTTTATATAAGGTTGGGTTTGTAGCTGATAGCGTTATAATCCAAACCTTAAGAAACAACAACGTATTCATAGTAGAGGGGTCAGTAGAAATGGTACTACAAGACACAATTTTTAGTCATTTTCTCTCACAGCCTAGTGGGAATCAATGTTATCGTGTATCCTCCTACTGAAACAGTGCCACACAAATAGTTAAAATTTTTTATTCGTATCATGTAGCGAAGTAATTCGCAATTTTTATGTATTGTAAGCCGGGTTCCGGAATCATAAATAAAAGTATTATTTTATCGAACCTACATGAAAAGCGGGTCACGTGTAATGATGCAACGCCTGTGCGACATAAAAACGCAGTAAAAAAAGATTGTAAATTGTCTTTCCTATATCCATTACAAGAAAGCATTTCGAATCTTTTTTACCATACTGATACAATCATAGAATCGATTCACTTCTAAATAATGGATAAGCTCATTAAATCAAACGTGCCTATTAATGACGATCACAAAGTTTAGCTGAGCATCATATACATGATCATGCTCCGCGACTCTCGGCTATTTTTCGAAATTTTGCAGTTGCAGATACTGTTTCGGGTTTGTCGTGAACAGACCCCTGGTTTTGCGACGATTATTAAGGAGTACGAGCCATTGCTTAATTGCTAAAGTTATTCAGTACTAATTTCCGATTCAATTTTTCAAGTCCGGAGTGGTGATCACTTGATCGGGTTTGTGCTACAAATAAGTGGATCACATGTACTAGGCACGTGCAGATTATAATTTTTTACAATATTAATGAATACTTCGAACGAAAGCCCTCAAAATGGGACATTATAGAATTTTTAGAGCAATGCGACCTTGTAGGATGGAAATCGGGTGGAAAACAGGATATGTTAGTTAAGAATATTATTAATTTAAATCTTGTTTGCAAAAGGAAAATAAACCTGACAAACAACGCGTCAAGGATTGGGAAAAAAACACGTAAATCAAGTAAAATAAGCGGTGGTTCTTCGATTCACATCCACAATTCGACATTATCAGGATACTCTTTTGCCGTTGCTGGGAACACTTCTAAAGCTACTACTGAAGCTACTATTAAACGCAAGCGAGAGGGCTTTAGAGAGAGAAAGGTAGTATCTTAAAGAAATGCTTTTTTTATCTAGAATTTGAGAATTCGTGGAACTAATGATTTTTCATTTTAATCGTTTAGGACGATGAGGTGCAAGAACAAACAAAGCGAGTACGTTTTGAGGAAAAGTCGAAGAAGAAATTTTCATCAGAAAAAAGGGTCGGTATCTAACTTAAATTTGTCCACAAAAAAACGCCTTTTATAGAAGGTAATCGGGTTAATTTTTTTAGGGGGATACGTTGCCTGATGGAACGAAAATTGAAAAGCCAGCTCCTATAATATTATTATGAAATATAGAATGAGTTCCTTGAATAGTAATTCGTAATGGATTTTCTGAAGATAGCTAAGATAACTGGCATTCAGAAATAACTCTAGCTTTATATAAATGCATATCATTAGCATTTTTGAGATTTTTATGTAAGTAATAATTTTCACACATTTCCAAACAACTTCCAATGCCATCAGTATTACTTTATTCGACTTCGGATTTCGGAAGGTATTACTTTTCACAACGATGTCCAACGAAAATAAATTTCACGAATATTTCAACCGAAATCATGAAAGTTGGAGTATTCTCGATTTTTTGGACGAGTGCGATATAGAGTCGTTTGACCACAAGACGGACTGTTATATAAAATCACTCAGAGCAATCGTTGACTTTGATCATGGTAGCAGGCGAGAGTGCGCACGGGTGCTTCTTGATAACTATAATAAGGCAAGTAAAAATTATTTTTTATTGGAAGATAGTTTGGAGAGAACGTGGCGTGTTTGGAGGCCTTCTCGGTCGCCTGACATTCAAAGCTGTTCGCTGAGCCACAAAACTGGGAATGACGTGTCGGGAGGCCTGCTTGGTCGTCTGACATTCAAGGCTGTTTGCTGAGTCTGCACTGGACCCACTGGGCACAGGAGGCCTGCTCGGTCGCTATGATGTTTGGTGGGATGAAAATCAATGATGAATTGGGATGTTAGTCAGAATACTATTATTAATTCTTTCCATACTTAGGGTGACCGTAAAAAAGCAAAGAAGTGGAATGATAAGCGTCTACATGGTCAGATTCACGTCCACCAACCAATTACCGGGAATGGAAATATATGTATTAGCAGTAATAACAATCGTGGAAATTTCACTGGATTATCATCAAAACTAGACAAAGAGGTATTTTTTTGCTGGAAGTGATTGTCCGATAGAAACTAACTCTTTCTTTTGTATTTAGTCCGATGATGATTTCATGCATGTCCGTATACCAAAGCGGAAAAAGCAATTGTCTCTTCCAAAAAAAGTTAGTATCTTTATCTTATGTTGCCTTGAAATTTATGCGAGTACTTCTTAATGACTACTTTGATATCTACAGAATAAAGAATCGGAACTCCATAAAGAATCGGTTGGCTCAGTTCCTAAGAAGGTATGTATAGAATGCAACCCTATTGTAAGGATTGTTCACGCAATTCCTCTAAAAAATTCTCTATTTGTTATGTAAACAGGCCAAAACCACCAGCAGGAAAGAAGAAAACGTGGATGACGATATTGACGACCCATTCATTAGCAATAATAGAGCCATTAATTCAGCCGAGAGTTCTAACTTTTCGAAAGATAATTCATCATCATCAAGTTCAATTAAAATCGCACAAAGTTCTGCTTCCTTTGATAACAAGTCACAAGATCTTGATAGCATATCACCTGGCCCAGAAGAGAGCGAGACAGAATCAATTGACATAGATCAAGGTGAAAAGGAAATCAGGAAACTCACGCAGGTATTTTATTATTTGTTAGGTTTATTGCTTTTTAATTATATGTTCATTTCTATTTAATTTCTAGGACGAAATGGATATTCGCAGTAAATTACTCGCTATTTTGTCTGCACAAAAAGAAAAAGATAAAAAGTCCGGAAAAGATTGCATGTCATCTATATCTCTTAACAATATTATTGATTTATCCAATGATAAGGTGTCCGAAAGAGTTAATAGATCATTGGATGAAAGACAGATTGAATGGCTCAATAAAGTTCTCGAACAAAAATCCTGGAAACAAACAGACGAATTTAAGAAATATATAAATCAATTCACCGAAGATGCTGATAGAGTAACCATTCCATATATGGTTCGCAATTCTTTTGTAATTCCAATTGAATCATTCAATTCCTATCGTCATGAGGGTCATGACATTGCACAACGGATTTTAATACATTTGTAAGTGTTTATTTGGAATTTTTGACAATTCACAACAAAATACTCAAATAATCTTTCTATAAATAGTTCTGAGTGACTTGAAGCGCCAACAAGAATTGAAAACAAAAGCCTTGATTATGAAAGAACTTATTCAATAGATACAACTGTATATATTATAAATAGATTATTTCGTATGCGTCAAGATGTGGTAGAACTTGTATGGTAAGTATCAATTTGTAAAATTCAAAATGGTAAAGCTAATTTGTTGTTAATTTTCTTTTTGTTTTATTTAGGATTGAGTTAACAACCCCCCATACAAAACATCACAAAATGGACGGACTTATTAAAGTGATCAAGACAAAAAAAAGTGAAGCTATAATTCTATTCGAGTTCTCATACGGCAGACGAGCACCTGAATCGAAAGAAGACGGTGATGAGGTTAAATTATGTAGAAATTCTATGCGAATTCTGAATAACCTATTGCAGAATGTACCTAAAGACAAAGCACGCATTTATTTGGTACAATCTGCCAGTAAGTATTTGATTAGAGGTTAAGTAGTAAAAAGTTTAGTGACTCATATATATATTATATTTTATAATTTGATTCGTCCACTACCATCGATATACATCCTTCAAACATTCACAAGTATTAAAATACCAGTATCATTCGACGATTTTGAACAATTTGCAAAAACCATGATTGATTTAATGAACTTTCAGGTACGGATTAGAAATGTTCACATACGCTCTTATCAAATAATCAAATACTAATAATAACTGACTTTATTATTACAGGTTGATGAGTTGTCAACAATTAAAGCAATGAATAAAGTCGTGACTAGACCTAATCATATAAATACAACTTCAGTGCAGGATACACCAGAAAAGAAAAAGAATGAGGAAAATGGAAATAAACTTTCATTTCCTAAGTCACCATGTCCTGGTGGATCACCTTCGGAGTTACAACCATTGATTTGAAACTAGTTTGTTTTTTTTACGTTATAGCTTACAAATGATTAGTGCTACAAGACTGTCAATTTCGCATCATAATATGTATTTTTAGTTCGTGTTGTCTTTTTTAGCTTATGAAAATAGTGTTTGGTGCATTAAAAAAAATAAAGTATTCTGATTGCTATAAATCGATTTTTGCATCGTCAGAAATACCAACTGCCAGTTTGGTATTAATGGAATTTTTTTAAAAGTGATCAGCGTTCCAAAACGGAACGCGCATGTGATTTTTTCCCAGCGATATTTAACTAGCACCCAAAGATGTTCATTAAATCTAACTGTAGATGAAACCGATTATGGAATTGTTAAAGTCTTAAAAGGATCAGGTTCGCGTAATATTGCGCCACATTCTACTGCGCCCTGGTGACATGATCGGCAATTAGAAAAAATAGCAGTATATATTAATAAAGCAATTATAAAAGGTTTGCCCATATCGGGCTGGTAATTTTTAACCAATCATTTATCATTTGATAAAAGTTAAATCACTACTACTTATTCAAAAAAAGATAAACATAAAGTATAAACGTATAATAATATAACAGATTAAGCTTAATAAAACTATGTTTTAAATTTCCTGTAAAATATTTTTTAATAAAATACCATATAATTCCAAAATTAAGTATCACCCAAAAATAAGCATCCCTACATATAAAAAATAACCCGAAAATAAGCACTCTTTTGATTTATCCTAGAGTATGAAATAATACCATTGGATTCCTCTTATTGAAACGAATCCAATGAGCTAAATTACATTAATTTCTAATCACTGGATCACGAGATATCCTAAATACAAAATTAATATAAATATGATTTTTTTTTAAAAATTATACACCAAAATTATAACAAAAAAAGTGTACTTAATTTTGGAACTATACGGTAGTAGTAATTCAAAGTTGGAATATTTTACTATTAAATTAAATATTTGCCCGTTTTTATTCTGACCAGAATTATACATAAATCTGAACAAAATTACTTTTATTTAGTTATTAACTATATAAATTTGTCTAGAATTATATATAAATTTGGTTAGAATTAAGAATTATAACTTAAATTATATAAATCTGACTAATAAAATTACGAGTTTAAATATTACATAATATAAAAAATTTGGCCGCTTAAAAATTTTTTTGTTAAGACTAGATTGTATGCACTGTAGAAAAAATAATCTTACAATTGATATGCAATTCTTGTGTACATATAAAATTCCTTTGATCTGCAAGAGATAACCAATCCCAGCCTGAAAAAAATCTGCCTAAAAATACTACACCCTGGTGCAGTGTTATCATTGGACATGGATATGGATATTGGACATCCAAGACTGAACAGTTCTTATCCATGTTTAACATTTTTAATGTTCTGAACATTTATTTGGACATTTATATATATCACATAATTTAAACTGAAGTTTTTAAGATCTATAAAATTTTTAAAATTTTTATAATTTTTAATAAAATAATATCTAATTAAAATATAATAAAATTATTTATATAAATTAAAAAATAATATGCAGAACTTTTTTCTCTTTTAAATAAATCTTTATTCATAAAAATCAGATAAAAACTCATAAAATTTTATTAGTAAAGAAAATGACTTTAAAATGCAAGAAATTTGCAAAATATTTATTTTTTCCAAACCTTCCAAACCTTCCACCTACCTGTAAATAAAGGTTCTTTATATAGTTTTTGCCTTTTAATAATGTGCAAATTATAACATGATACACATTTCTATTTATAACATTAATTTTATACAATCTCCTAATTAAAGTAACCTGCAATACATAAATATTTCTCAATTAAAATGGTAAATCTATACTTGCATTAACTTTAAAAAGTGTTAACAACTTCTATTTAATATTCAAATCATTAGCAGGATGGTAATATTATTTAATATATCATTACTTTTATCAAATTCTTCATCAACTTCAGAATTTTTCTCACTTTCTAGTATTTTTGCCCAATCTTGAAGATTAAATTCACCTTCTGATTTATCATCTGATCCATCATTTAATCCATCACTTTTATCATTCAAATCTTCCAATTCAGTTTCTTTTTCTAAATTAATAACTAAATCATTATTATTATTATTTTCTAACTTATTTAAATTACTAAAATTATGATTATTATTAACATCATTTTTATTTACTATAATTTTAGTTAATATTGAACTATTATTAAGATAATGATTATATGTAATATCAGCTCTTAATTTGCTCATTTGAAGAGCTTTAGATAACTATGTATATAAAAATTAAAATATTAAAATAAAATTAATAAATTAATAAATTAATAAAATATAAATTATAAAATATAAAATAAATTATAAATATACCATTAATCTATTATGCCTTTTTGTTTGCAAAAAACCCATACAACTCCACAACCTCTTTATAGAAGTTGTATTTACACAAATACCAAAAATCCTACATGTTATAATGCCTAATTCATTTGTTGAAATACTTATATAGCACTAATAATGTCAAATATTATTATTAAATTGGTTATAAGTAAGTATTATAATCAAAAGAATACTTTGCTAGCTAAAAATTATCAAATTCATGAAGTATATATTTTGCTTCTTTTTCAGATTATGCATAATAGTAATACATTAACCATTTTTTAAATTCCAGATAATTAATACTAGAACTTCATTATTAAATTAATTCATCCAATATTCAGGATGTAGTAAATAAGATAACATAAAAATAGATTATTTCCAATCATTTCAACACTTTATAGCAAGTTCTTTATATGAATAATTTAATTAAAATTGAACTAAATAATTTATATTATGCATTACCTGAAATAAACATACCTTATTATATTGTAATATATTAAGTATTTTGCAATATAGTTCAAGAATTTTATTAATAAGAATAATTTGATTCCAGAATGATGTGGAATCAATAATTTTAAATATCTCATGTGGTAAAGTTTGAGGTTTTTCTTGATGAGTCAAGATTCAATAATTGGTAATTTGAAATTAATTGCAAGTATCTAATAAAAAAAATGATAAAAATTAAAAATTATTTTACAAATATAAATTAATTAAATAAACTTACTTGTAATGCTTGCTGCATTTTTAAGAGACTTATACACATATAATAAAGACTATTTCATCTTATTTTTTCAGAAACAACTATTGCAATACATTTTTCATAAGTTTTATATTACTGATCCTGTAATTTTACAATAAAAAATTTGTGATTTGAATTTTTAAAATAAGTAATAAGTTGAATAATATAATCAATAGTAATTTTAAATTCTGTACACTCTTTAAAGATTTTCCAACACATAAATTAATTTGATATGTAAAACATGGCAAAAATACTATTGATTTGTGAAAAATTCTTAATTTACATCTTTATTTAGAAAAATAAAAATAAAATTTTAATTATAATTTATAAAAAATTAAATAAATCAATTAAGATAATATTTATCTAGCTGCTGCATATGCTGATGCATTATTAGTAACTATTGCATAAACAGTAATATCTTTGCTTTTCAATTCATAAAGCATTAATTTAACTTTATTTATTATTACCATATAATTTTCACGTTCAGAACTAATATTAACTGCTTTCCAAACATAAGATTTCCTTCTGATATCAATAAAATTATTCCTAACAATTGCTTATTCTTTATATTGGTTTACCTATTAAAAGTTAAAGTTACTTCAACTGGATCTTTTTTAAATATAGATTCTATAACTTTATCTGATTCAGTTATAACTCTTTAATATTTCACCTCCAAGAATATGCCAATCAGGTAATTTAAGAAATGGATTTAAAAATTCAAAAAGTTCTTTTACTTCAGACTTATTAATTTAAGATAATACCCATCCACAGGAAACTGAAAGCTGAAAAAGTAATATTTGAAATTTTTTTAAATCTTCATTAGATAAAAATCAAACTATATAATTATCCATAGGTCTATAATATGAAGAATGATTAATTATTTTATGAAAAGAGACTGATAGTAAAGAAGATTGTAATTCTAAAACTAAAATTAAATTAAATAAAATTAATATATATTTATTATAAATAAAACTATTTAAAATTTAAATATTTACATTTTCTTTTTGAGGAATTAAATTTAAAATATTAGATTCTAAAAGTCCAAAAATTTCTTTTCACACTTTTTCATCTGTTTTATTTATTAAGAAAATTTGTACATTTCTTAAAATGTTGAATAATCTGATCTTTTTTATTTAAAACCTATATTTTGCATTCTTTCTCCTCTTTTAACTCTTCTATACAAGATTTACAAAAAATTTAATAATTACTTTTATTAATTTTAATATCAGTTCTGACAATTAAGGTTGCTTGCCAAAACTAAAGAGTTTTGGCAGAATGGCATATGCGAAACTGCCAAAACTAGTTTTGCAAAATCATCTGAAATGCCAAAACTGCTGAAACTGTTTTAGCGTTTTGGCGTAATATATCATATGATATACATACAGTTTTAGTATTTTGATAATCATTTATTTTTTTTTTATATTTTTTTTTCTTTTTTTTAGGTTATCGGACTCCTTGGGTGACTTGAATGTAAGTTGAAAGAGGGAGAGACTTTTTTTAATATTAAAAAAATGTTACTAATGTTTCTTTCTTTCTCTATTTTTTTAGGTTACTGGATTCCTTGGGTGAACTGGACTTGGAATGTAAGTTGAAAAGAGAGAATGTTTCTTTTAATATTAAAAGAAACATTACTAATGTTTTTTTCTCTATTTTTTTAGGTTACCAGACTCCTTGGGCGAACTGGACTTAAAATATAAGTTGAAAAGGGAGATTGATTCTTTTAATATTAAAAGAAACGTTACTAATATTTCTTTCTCTGTTTTTTTTAGGTTACCGGACTTCTTATTGTATCAAAGTAATGAATAAAAGATGTGATGAGTTTGATGATGATAAGTATATTACTTGTTTTTTTTTGGATTCTTGATTCAGAAATGCACTACTTAAAAAATCTACCTTTAATAAAGTTTTAAAATGTGCAGCTTTAATTGAAAAAAAGTTTAGATTTTGATCATTATGAGGCTGAAACCCTATGTGATTAAATACAAAAATACAGTAATAAGCAAGATCCATTTGATCTAGATATCAGTTTTGCTAAAGATAGTTCCATAAATTGGTAAAAATATATTAATACCGAACTAGAACCAGATGTTCTTTCAAGAATCGTATGTTATTTATTTGCAATATGCCCTAATACAGCATCTTGTAAGTGTAGATTTTTGACTTTAAGATGATTATACCATAAGCGTTGCTTAAATCTTAATTTGAAAAAAATAGAATCCATGTGCAAAATGATTTTATATTGGAAATCTAATTTAAAAACTGAACTTGGATTTTATGAAATTGATTCAAAAAATAATATTTGCCTTAGTGATGATGAGATTAATATATGTATTGCAGAGGCTTTTGCAGAAGTGAATGATAAGAAAAATAGTGATGAACAACCTTCTATACATAGATTAATTACAAGTGGCAAAATAATACTTGAAGATAATTGTCATGTAATAATCAGGAGTCCATGGATTGATAAATTTACTAATTTATCACACGATTTAATTACTAATGGAATTGCTGATATTTCAAGAGATATATTGAATGGATTAGATGAAAATAATGTGAAAGATGATGAAGTTAATGATAGTGGAACAAGTAATAATAATAAAAGATCTGAAGTAGGTGATTATGATTATAATATAAATACTATATTAAGTATAGGTGATGATGATAATTATGATGATAATTATGAGAAATAATAATACTTTACAGAAACCTTAAATTTTTAAANGATACCAAATTGATATAATGANAATGTTAAATTNATATCNTAAAGATATCAATGTGCAGAATGATATAATTATGATATCAACATAATATCATCTCAATATTAACACAGAATATCGAANAGATATCATGAAGACGTTTGTTTAAAGAATTATCGAATTGATATTGTATTGATATCATTGCAATAACAATAATTTTTTTAAAAAAACACAAATTAATNATNATGTNAANATGATATNGTCTCAATATTGATGCAGTATATCACAAANATATCATGAATATATGGTTTGAAGTGATATTGAATTGATATCATTTTAATAATGTTATAGTAACGTTATAATAACATTATGATAACTAATTTTCAAAATAGAAAGGTCGATATCATTATGATATTAATGTGATATCTAATATCAGCTCAGTATATTAAGAAGACATCATTGTGATTTTTTT
>QKYT01001338.1:0-15364 GCA_003550305.1 Glomus cerebriforme | reverse complement strand
ATTATTTTAATTTTGACAATAAAAAAATGAAATTATTTACTAAATATTATGATAATACAAAGCAATTATTCTGCATTTACTATATTCTACGAATATACTTATAATCAAAGGCCCAGTGCCTTATAAATTAGTTTAAATGCNNAAACTNTAATTAAATCATATAAAAAGTATTGCCGAAATGCCAAAACAGTTTTGGCAAGTTTTGGCAGTTTCGTGATTTTGATAGGTTTTGCAGTTTTGGCATTTCTTGATAATTTCACGAAACTAGTTTTGGCAGTTTCGCGTACGCCATTCTGCCGAAACCTACTAGTTTCGGCAAGCAACCTTATTATCAGCTGGCACCTGAATAATAGAAGAAATTTCATTCCAAATATTATCTATATCAGTTTGAGTAACAGTATCAGAAGCAAGGTGGGCTAAACACGCCTGTAGTTCTTTTTTATCTAATTTGAATTCAATTTCATTTTTGAATTCAATCCAATTTTCTTTAGATGTTTTGTTATATAGAAATATCTTCCTTCGGAAGTTGTTGGACTGACGTATGAATCTTTTAGATCTGTATTTTGTATAATTAGTGAAATTGATTGATATAACGTTGATACAATGATCTGAATCAGTGATGTCAGAACTAGATATAATTGAAGCATCAGTGATGGAGTCGCTCAATTGGAACGAGGTCCAAATATAATCTATGCGTGTGGCTATATTATTGTGATGATAAGTGTAACACTTGTCCTGCAGGTGTAACTTCCTAAATGTATCAGTGTAGTCTAATTCATCACATACTATAAAGAGGTTCAGAGTGAGGTCCGAATGCAATTTTTGAGTCAAAATATTAAGCATTTTGTTTTAAATAGAGTTAAAATCATCCATAAGTATGAAAGGGTGATCTATTTGACGGTATTTCCTTATTCTCTTTGTAATTTCTTTGATGAGAGAGTTAGAATTAGAGCGGTTGTTCAGTTCTAAGTATAATGTGCCGACATGTAAAGTGCATTCTTTAAAATAAAATGTTGCTTCTATATAATAAGGACTATATTTATTTATTTTTCCTAAATGTTTGAACTAGTGATTCTGTATAATAAGAGTAACTCCCTGAGCCTTTGTTTTTTATATCATGCTCAGAAAAATATGCCGTATAGTCTTTATGTATTTGAATGAATTGGCCGGCTTTTTGATTTATGTTACTTTTAGAGATACCAATTATAGAATAATTGTGTGTGGTAGCGAAGTCTATTAAATATGTGAGTTTCAGATTATGATTATATAATACATTAATATTATGATGAAGGAGTTTGAGTTGGGCTAAATGATTGTGGGGTGAATCTGAGGTCTTTGTTTGATTAATTGTGGGTGCAAATTGCCGGGTGTGAATGTCTTTTTGTGATTGAAGAAAAAAATCTATATTGTTATTAGAATGTTCGTTATTAATTGATGAAGTAGAATGTTCTCCTATATATATTTCTGTAAGGGAAATAATGTGGTCTAAGGAATATGAACCACCTTCTTCAATTATTCCCATAATTAAATTTCCTGTAAAAAGATTTTTAAACACATTTCAAGAAAGAAATAATAATTGAGCTAAACAAACAAAATGTTTTTGATAAATGCAATATTTTTCCTTATTATTCATTGTAATTAAAAATTAAATATTATTTTTATAAATAATAAATAATATATAATATAATTTAAATAAATACCTTTTCACTAAAGTAATATCAGTTCTAGCATTATCTGTTTCATTATAATTAACACTTTTTATTTTAGATGAAACTAATGCTGTTACTTGATATTTATTTAAACCATGTTCATATAATTTAAGTGTTTGAGTGAAAGAATTTCCACCAAATTCTTGAATTGTACCAAAAAGTTCCTCAAGTATATCTTGTAAAATTCTTCTTGCTTGAATCATTATATTTGGATATTTATTCAAAATAAATGTAAGTATTCCAAGAAAACTATTGATAAATAAAATTAAATCAAATTAACATTAGGATGAAATCTACTTTTTAGATTCAGTTTTTTGTTTATCATCACATATAAACCAATCATGAATTTGTTTTAAAGTATTGTTATGTGGATCTTTTAAAGATTGAAAATTAATTTTATTATGTATTATTTGACAATATTTACGTGAATATTTAATGTAATTCTATTGAGTTTTGAATTAAATATTATTAGTTATTATTTAAGAAATAAATTTAAAAATAATTATAATTTAATAATCACATACTCTTATTCTTTCTGATATATTCTTAAGCTCTTTAATAGATGATAATGCATCTTCAACTTCTTTAGAAAATGCATGTTTAGTGAGATCAACTCTTATTTTGCTTCATGAAGTAAGCCATATATGGTATTTTGTAAGTTTGATGGCTTTTACTATTGCATACAAACATATATGATCATATAAATTTTTAATGTATCATTAACTAATTTCCTTTCCACTAAACATTATTTCTCTAGCATTCTTTTTACCAGTATGGCTTCTAGATAAATTATTTCTAAGTTTTTTAAATATATGAATCAGATCACTGATAAAAACCAATCTTTTTCAGTAATAGGATTTATAGTTTTATAATTTGCTAAAAGAATTTGATTATTATAAACAGGTCTAAGGAATTTACTAATATGATAACTAAAAACATTCTATTCTTCTGCAGTTCCAGTAAGTTCTATAGATAATGTTGATTCAATTGAATCAAAATCAATAATTTTTCCTAAATACTATTGGTTATTACTTGGACTTTTAAATTCATGATTTTATAAGTACTGGTGGATGAATAAAATTTCTATTAATTTTCATTTCTTTAAAATCATTACAATTTACTTGACATATAGTAAATTTTGTTCTTTTAAAATTACTATTTATAATTTTTGTTATATGAAAAGATTTTTTATCTTTATTAAAATTAACTTTTACAATGTCTCCAAAAGACTATTTTGATACATACTAATCAAAACTTTTTATCTTCCTTCTTTTTTTTAGGAAATCTGGATGAATAAATGAAGCTAAATGACTGGGATCTTAGACAAATATAAGTTCATTCTTTTTTTACTTTATTAATTATTGAAAAATATAATTAACATTTCCTTTTTTTTTTAGGAAACTGATGAATGAACAGATAAAACTAAATGAATAGAACTTGAATGAATAAATTAAAAGGTAAGTTTATTTATTTCTTTTCATTTTTTTACTTTTAGAAAATGTATTAATATTTTCCTTCTCTTCTTTTTAGAAAACTAGATGAATGGATAAAGCCAAACAAATAAAACTTGAATGAATAAACTAAGAGGTTAGTTTGTTTATATCTTTTTATTTTTTTACTTTCAGAAAATGTAATTAATAACTTTCTTTCTCTTCTTTTTAAAAAACCAAATGAAAAGCTGAATAAATAGAACTTGAATAAACATACTAAAAGGTAAGTTTGTTTATTTCTTTTCATTTTTTACTTTTAGGTAGGATACTGGTCAAAAACTGATCTATCTTACAGATATCTTATAAACATCGGGTACCCAAAATGCAGAAAATTTGCTATATATCGGGTACCCAATATGTATACTATAGAATTAAAAAATACAATTTATTAATTATCTCTCTATCTAGTGATCATAAAAAGATGAAATATAGCTCATTCAATTTGCCTCACTGAGACGTATCAAATGGTACTAATTTCGCATTTCTAGGTGCGATAGATATCAAGATATTGCATTTTTTATTTATTTTTTTACGATTTATTGAATATCTCAGCATCTATCACACCTAGAAATGCGAAATTAGTACCATTCGATACGTCTCAGTGAGGCGAATCGAATAAGCTATATTTTATCTTTTTACGATCACTGGATAGTGAGATGATTAATAAATTGTATTTTTTAATTCTATAGTATACATATTAGGTACCCGATGTATAGCAGATTTTCTGCATTTTGGGTACNCGATATTTATAAGATATCTGTAAGATAGATCAGTTTTTGATCAGTGGAAAATATAATTAATGTTTCTCTTCTCTTCTTTTTAGGAAACTGAATGAATAATTAGATTTAAATCAGTATCAGTTCAGTTCAGTTTCAAATTAATTAGATTCAGATCAGATCAGTTCAAATCTAGATCAGTTTCAGATCAGTTTAGATTCAGATCTAGTCAGATTCAGATTTGTTCAGATCTGTTTTAGACTAGATTTAGATCAGATCAGATTTAAATTAAATTTGATTTGAACTGATATATTCAGAATACTAACTCATAGTAATATTTGATTAATAATCAAATGATTGTTGCAATATTCTAAAATTTTTTTTAAACAGAGTATAATGATACAGATGGATAAGATATTTTAAGTATTTTCCATTACAGCTAATTTCATTGCTTATAGACCATCTAATAAATTTAATAAATTTAACATGTGACATACTATAACATGCATGACATGTGTGACACAGTAAAATTTCTCAATTTTATATTGATTATTATGCACATTATGCATATACTGTATGTATACATATTATTCTATATACAGAAGTTTTGCCAATTGTAAAATATTTTGATATTCTTCTTTGTGAACTTTCATATAACTATTTTTCAATGTAATTTTTAATTTCATTATATCTAATATGAAGATTAGATTTGTTTACAAAATTTATTTATATTTCATGTGTCACGTGTCATGTGTCATGAAAATCTTAAAAATAGAAATTTACTAGGTAGTCCGTGAATAATGAAATTAGCTGTAAAGAAGAAATTTAATTACATCCATTTCTTCAAAGCATTTGTAAAGATCTTTAATAATAAATAATGACCAATTATTATCCAGTTTTACTAACAAGTTTTTTATAATATTTTTTATTAAATATTATTAAGTAATATTTGGTATCTAATGGTTATAAAACTCTTGTAATAGCATTTAACATTGCATAATTATCATTTGTAAAAATAACTAATAGTACATATTAATTAACTATTTCAAAAAATTTGGTAAATCATAAAAAACTATTTTCTGTTTTATTAATCATTAATATACTGGCAAAACAAATACTATGATCATAATTATTTACTCCTGTAAAAATGCCAAATGGCATTTAAAATCTATTTGTTTTATATGTATTATCAAATACTAATATATTATTAAATTTACTATAATTCATTTATTACTTGCTAAATATTTATATAACTTGTTCTAATTTTTTTGTATTTTCATTAATATTAGCATAATATAAAAAATTTGCATTATTGTTCTTAAATTATTCTAATATTTTTAAAAACTCTTTGAAACCAATTCTTTTTTTTCTAAATCACCTTCCAATTGATAAATGAAATTATAAATGTCATTATATACTCATATAACTTGATTATCAAACTCTTTTTTTAAAATTGAATGGATAGTTGAAACATTTATACCAAATTCATTATTTAATATTATCCATTTATTAGATATAAAAAATCGATAATTTCATTAACCATTTGATGATTATAAGCAATATTCATATTTATAATATACTAATTTAGTGTTATGATTCAGATGAATCTGTGATCTGTAGTGTTATAATCTGGATGAATCTGTGATCTGTTAATTCAATCCATAATTAATTTTTGATTTGAATAATTAGTGAATCTATTTGGATTGCATCTGGATTCATTCAGATTCATCTACATAATTCGGATAATTGCTGAAGTTTTAGCCATACTATTATATGATATTACTAATAAAAAATATCATAACATATTTCATATAATGTTCTTTTTGCTTTATAACATTTACTATATTCTTTTATAAGAACAGACTGATAATATGTCTCTTGAAAATAATTTCAAAGGGTAGAGGGTAATTTTTTTTAACTTTTTAATTTAAGAATGTTATTAATGTTTTTCTTTTTTTTTTTTTTTTTTGTAGAAACGGATTTTTTGGCACTGATTTAAAGGTAATTTCAAGAAGTAGAAGGGTTTTTGTTAACTTTTTAATATAAGAACATTTATTAACGTTCTTCTCTTTCTCTTTATTGTAGGAATGAATCTTTTGGTACCAATTGCACGTCTCTTGGAGATAATTTTGAAGGGTGGAGGGGGGAATTTTTTTAACTTTTAAATATAAGAATGTTATTTATATTCTTCTTTTTCTCTTTTTTTTTGTAAAAACGGACTTTTCAATACTGACTTGAAGGTAATTTCAAGAGGTAAAAGGGTTTTTGTTAACTTTTTAATATAAAAATGTTTATTAACATTCTTTTTTTTCTCTTTATTATAGAAATGGATTTTTTGGTACCAATGACACATCTCTTGGAGGTAATTTTGAAGGGTGGAAGAGGAATTTTTTTAACTTTTTATTGAAGAATATTAATAAATGTTCTTATATTTAAAGATCAATTTTAGTAATAGTCATCTGGATTATTTATCTGAATTCATCTGTCTTTTTTATTCAGATTCATCCAGATTATCCGCTTTTTTTCATCTGGATTCATCCATCATCTGGCTAAATTCTAATGGATGCATGATCCATTTACTTTTGAACCAGATTATCCATCAGATTAACAGATTAACAAGATCTGGATTAATAACACTGTATACTATAAACTATTAGTATTATTTAAAGATGCACAAACAAAAAAAGGATAATCACAATGTTGAGTTATTTGGGCTTTCTTCTGGATCACATTTAGCATAGTCAGCTCAAGAATATAATAATGTTCTTTTTCAAACTATTTTATCTGTATTTGTTTCTTGTTCTTTAAAAGAATTTCAGAATTTTGTTTTTTAATAGTATTTAAGTATTTAACTTTTCCAAGTCTAATAATAAAGCTACATTTATGTACATAATTTTTTACTTTACTTGTCATGATTTTTAAATGTACAGTATTTCCAATTTGCAGTTGATAATTTTGTGCATCTTCAGTCATATTGTAGCGGAAAACTTTTTTGTAAAAGTGAAAATATGGACAAAAGGCAAGATTCTTTGTGAAAGTATTAAGTATGAAGAAAAGGAAAACTTTTTAGCATGAAAAATCTATGTGTAAAAATTGTTATTTGCATGCTATTTGCCATTATTCTATAAATGGAAATAAAAAATTTTATTGTATTTATTAAATTAGGTTACAGGTCTAGATTTAAAAACCTGAACTTGGGGGTCTAGGATAAATTACCTGAACCCCCCGGTTTAGGTTAAGTTTCCCCTACTTATTTCAATTAGTACTCTGCTATAAGATGGACCACATTGAATCTTGCAGGCCCAACAATAAGATTTCTTTAACAAGTGTGAAACCAAAGTGATAAATAATTCTTTTGACCTCTTAGGAATCAATACTTTGAATTTTTCTGAATTACCGTATATAGCGGGCCACAGTACCCCGGGTATCTTGCAAAAATCGGGGGTTTGACCCTGTACCCCCGGGTACTAAATAAAACCTAAAAATTCCGTTTTTTGCGAATATCTCACGATATACCGGTCCAATTTGAACGATCTTTTTTTTATTATGAAGAGCTCAATGAGAGCTATCAAACAAAAAAAAGATGGCTCAAATCTGATCACTGGATCACGAGATAATTGTAAAATATCCCCCCGGATACTATACAATTCTATTAAATTTTTCAAGAGGGGTACTATGCATAGGGGGGGTACTATGGCCCGTGATATACGGTAATTAGCAAATGGTGATGTATATATAACTATATGGGACCAACTATATGTGCAAAAGATCAAATTAAAATTGTTAAAATGATTGAAGTAGATTATTATGCTCGATTCGTTGGATGCGTTCTGATGCAACAAATCTCTATTTCTCAATAGATAAGATAATGATATGATAAAAAGTACATCGAACATTCTCAATATGGATTTTTGTACGTCGAACCCCTTAATTCTGTACGCAGAGGTAATGCGTTTATTGTAAATCTGTACAACGAGGTAAATCATTGTTAGTTGATATCCATACAATAAGAACCGCGGAACTTCATATCAGTGTATTCGTGTTACTGGGGAAGATTTCAGCCGATCTTTTTGTTTAGATTTGATTTATTTGCTTTATCGGCGTTATTGGATAATCTACTGTTTATCCTAGATTTCGTTTTGTTCAATTTTGCATAATGGTGGATTAGTGAAAAAATTTTTTTGATAAATAACCGCAAATATTTCTTACCGAAATTTTAAACAATGACCTCTCACGAAATTATCGAAGTCATAGAGTCGCCAAATTTGAACCATGACTTTTCCTTAAGGCGTAATCCTTTATTTTATATTCATTCATCCGTCAAAGAGAGAACATTACATATAAAAAATAATGTATCTCTATCGGAATTAAGTGGCAGTTTTGGAGATTTAGGCACCTTACTTCCAATCTTAGTAGCTCTTTCAATCACCGGACAAATTTCTTTGACTGCATCGCTTATATTCGGAGGTCTGTGGAATATCACTAGTGGTTTGATGTTTCGGATTCCCATGTGTGTTCAGCCTATGAAAGGTAATATATTTATTTTTCATTATTTTTAAAAAAAAATACTAATAATATCTATCTAACAGCTATTGCAGCAGTGGCAATCTCGGCGCACTTGTCAATAGGTGAAGTTATGTCGGCAGGTCTTGGCGTTGGGTTTATGATATTTATTCTTGGCATCACTAAAACTATTAAGATCATCGAAAAGTGGACACCTGTTCCAATAATCAGAGGTATTCAATTGGGAGCGGGCATAACGCTAATTATAAAAGCTGCTGATATGGTTCGAAAAAATGGTAGTTGGGGTGGTAGTTCTTGGACATGGAATGATAATTATGAATGGGCTATTCTATCGTTCATATTCGTATTTGCATTTTATTCAATTAAAAGAATACCTACGGCATTGATTCTATTCATTTTTGGGTTAATAATCGCCCTTATAAAAGTCTTTAAATCTAATAGTAAAGTGCCATCAATCTCATTTAATTATCCTGGAATTGTTGTCCCAACCTTAGAAGAATTTAAAACCGGATTTCTTAGTGCATCTCTTGGCCAACTTCCACTGACAGCTCTCAATTCTGTTATCGCATTGGCAGCATTAGCTAATGATTTGTTTCCAGAACGGTCCTCATTGAATACAGTTGGAAAGATTTCAGCTTCTATTGGACTTATGAACATCATTGGATGTTTTTTCGGTTCTATCCCATATTGTCATGGATCAGGTGGACTGGCTGGACAATACTGTTTCGGTGCAAGATCTGAAGTTAGCGTTTTGATTCTTGGATTTTTTAAATTAATCCTGGGAATATTATTTGGAAAGACTTTAACTAATCTTTTAAATTACTTTCCTTATTCAATTCTTGGTGTAATGCTCTTTGTTTCTGGAGCAGAATTATCATCTGCAGCACGAAATTTCATGAGTGATTTTAATGATGATGAGACAAAAAAGAAGAATTTTACCTTAGTGATCATAACAGCAGGATTATTGGTCGGCTTTCAAAATGATGGAATTGGATATATTGGTGGTATGGTGGTTAGCTTTTTGTTTTTTATTACTCGCTTTTTGATTCCCAGTATCTCCCATCTGTTGACGGAACTTAAAAGTTGAATTTCGCAAGGTAATAAGACAAAATATCTAGAATTAAATTTTATAATATTAACTAAACTTACATAATGTTTATAACTTATAAGAAATATATTTACATATATATTAAATGAGCTTCATACTTTCATACTGTATATTTATACGTTTAGTTTATAATATTGAGAAATTGAGATATACCGTACCATTCCGAAATTAAACAACCCCGAAAATAAACATCCTACCAATTAGAATAGTCCCGAAAATTAGCAACCCATAAATTCTTGTAATAAAAATAAACATAATAAAGAAATAGTAAATGATGCTAAAATCGAATTAGCACTTTCAAAGAGTGCATATTTTTATTATGTAATGTTAATGTAAATTATACAAAATACAATAATGTTAATTGCTATTCATTATCACCATCACCATTACCATCAACTCCACCAACACCAGAATCTTCATTATCAGTAATTTCATCATCCAATCCATCCAAGGAAGTTGAAATCCTGCAAGTCTTGAAAGACTCAATAACCATTTCATCTGGAATTTCTTCCCAAGTATGTTCAATCTATTTACATCCATTTACAACATCAGATAGTCTAGCATAATGAAGATTTCCTGCTGCAATTATTCTGGCATTACCTTCTGCCATCCAAATATGCCATTCCTTATGAAGATTATCTTTAAATGGCTTGTTGATTGTTACATCAAGAGGTTGGTGTATACTGATTAAACCACCTAAAATAATTGCTAAATCAATACCATTATCATGAAATTTGATTTTGACTGGTTCTTCAAGATGTTCTCTAAAAGAATCATATACCATCATTGTTAAAGTATTATTGATCCCTAGATATTCTTTAACATAATCAACATATTTTTTCATTAATTTAACATCCATCTATCCATTTTATTGAAACTAAACAATGATATTAGATGGAATTTGTTTATTATGTGATAGATATTTTCCTTTAAAAATACAAATAGATGGAAATTTTGTACTATCTACACTACAGTACATAAAATTAGATTAGTAAAACAAAAGAAAAAAAATTGCAGAATAATTCTTATTTGTAACAACTGTTAAACCAACCATGAATTAGTTTTTTTTATTGCCAGTTCTGTAAATTTGAATTGTTTTTCACCTTTATTATCAATTGTAAAATTTTCTGCTATGTCAAATCAAAAGGAGTTTTATTTATATTAAGAATATTAGATAAATCAAATGATTTTTTAATTTTAAGGCAGACAATAAAATTTTGAAAGTTTTTTTAACAGTTCATTAGTTTGTAATAAAAGTTTTTGTAAAATATTAGTTTATTACTGCTGAAATAAATTATATATTTTCATGAATATATATATATATACTGTATATATTTTTTTAAGACAAGTTGAATAATTAAATTTATTAATGTATAGAACTATGATTAAATACAGGTCACAAAAATGGTAATTACAACTATATAAGCTTTTTTTTCCCACATTAAAGGCAGAAATGCCCAACTTGTCATACTTATACTATATAGGTCCTTAGAGTGAGGCCATGTTGCCGAGCCTTCTTAGATAAGATATGCTCTGAATCTTCTTCATACTCCAGTACCAGACACCAAAATAATCCTTTTAATCAGTTTTTCTAAATCTTTCTGTCAAGTGAAATACCCTTCATCCAGTTCATCTAAATCTCCTCTCAACACTTTTAGGTCTTCAAACTAGCACAAAACATTGATGAAATTCTAAAAATCGAACACTAGTACCAATTTTCAGAACAAAGGATACCCTGATTAATATCAGATCTTTAAATTAGTACGAAATGTTATAAAACTTTTATAAGAAAATTTATGGAAGCTGGTTGCTAGTACCAATCTCCAGGAAAAAAAAATTATCTAATAGCTAACACTAAAATACAAATAAAGAAACGAAACTAATCCTACCTTTATTTATCTATTCACCAGAATTAATACCTAGTCATCCTAACAGATGCTTTAAATAAATCAAGACAACTGCTTATATTATCTTGTCTGAAGGTCATCATCAAGTATCTATCCCTTACTAATTATTTCGATAGTAGTCCTCTACAATAGATTAATTTCTAACAGCATCACCAGATATTCTCCTATAAATTGAGTTGACTGCTTACCTTAGAATGAATACGTACTTATATACCATGACTGTGCAGTTTATTCCTTTCTAAGAATCTTAATTCTTAATATACCTATTACAAAAAATAACATTCTGCAACATGCTATTTTCTCCTTAATCCTATAATTCTATGTAAACATAAACTGACCCTGTACCAAGTCTTCTGCATTTTTTTAACTTTTTTTTTGTAATATAACTATTCATAATATTACCTTAAGAGTCTAAAAAAGAGATTACTACTGTGAAACTAAAATTAAAAAATGTGTTACAACAAGGGAACCAATCATCAATAAATAATCAGCTGTTAATTAATTTTTTTAATACTTCTAGTTCACTTACCTAAAGTACTAATATCTACAATTTTGTCCCAGTTGTATAATATAAGAAAACTAAGGAAGTTAATTATAAAGTTAGTGAGATACAATAAATTTTTTAGCCAGAAAATCTTAATTTGTCTTTACAAGCATGGAAATTGATGTTCTTCCAATCTTTTCACCATCAAAAATGATTATAAAAATTAAAATAAAGAAAAATTTACACTAAACTTTTACTTCAGAAAAGACTTTCACTGCTGCGCCAAGCCCATGTATTAACTCTGTGAAAAGTTGTTTACTTTCAAAATATCTACGTGTTAGATTCGCTCTTGGGTCTACCAAAAATAGCTACAAATCTAACTTGTTTGTCTTGTGCTTGTAAAAGATGCCTTAAAATACCAAATGACCCTTTGGATATCAACTTAGAGAAAGATATAGGTGACTGAAAATTATCATGAATCCGACTTGCAAAAAAACTTAGTGTGTTAGAAACTATATTCCAAACTTTTTAAATCTTTCTATTAATTCCAGTAGTGTAGAATAACTTTTCCTAAGACTAAAAAACTATTTTCTTAATACAAAATGGCAAAAAGAACAACTTTTCTTTCCAAAACTTCTTCAAAGAAATAGGTATAAGAATCAGCAGGGAGAGTTGCTTCTATTTGTGCATAAATATATATATTTAACAGATTGATATTTTAAATTTATTTATTAAATTTCCATAAAGAAATTTATCATAATGAATTTCTTTAAATATCTAGTATTTTAATTTCTATAATTGCATATGTAATATCTAAATCCTATTTCCTTTATTCTATAATTCAATTATATGATAGTTCTTTTTCAACTTCTAAATAAAAACTTTTTTGACCAGAACTAGTTTGTTTACTATTTTAGTTTGGTTTATTTATTCACTTTTTACTTAAGTCAATTCAATAATTAATCATGCTTTTAAGTTTAAAAGTTTTTGCTATTTTAATTATTTCCAGTTTTTTTAGCATAAATTACAATTTTTTTTACTAATGATTTTTATTATTAACAGCTCTATTTTACTTTCTCTTTTTTTATAGTGACATATTAAGTTTTTAAAATAAGGTTTATATGTATTATAACTTATTTATTAATTATGATATTGTATTACATTATATATATAAAGCTTTTAAATATATAAATTTCTTTATATTTTTTTATGCAAAAGAAATTAAATAATTCTATAACAAAAAAGAATTGTTTAATTTTAGAATGATATAGTATTAATAAGTACTTTTAATTCTATCTGAAATGATTTTTTTACATACAATAGATTGTTAAAAATAACTGATCACTTAAAGATTAAATAAATCCAAACTTTTTTAATACCAGTTTTATATTTGCTTTTTAAAGTTAAAAATGTAAAATAAACTATTTTGAAACTTAATTAAGAATAACAGCAATAACCTATCCTTATATATATAATAAATAATATAAGATTTATAGGCAAATTTATATTAATTATTTATTAAAATTATGTGATTATAAAATCAATGAAAAAATAATAAAACTTACAAAAAAATTTAATATTTTATTAATCATCTAATGAATTTTTTTTAATTTTTATTTAAATAAAGATAAATATTCACTTTTATTATTTATTAAAAAATTCTAATTAATTATTAGTTTTTTTAAAATAATATATACAAATAAATTTAAAAAAAATAACAATTTTATTTTAAATATTAAAAAATCAATATTATTATATATTATTATAATCTATATAATATAAATAATTGTTTTTGTGTGTAACTGTCATGTTTAGACTACTATTTTATGTATATGTAATCTAATGTTTAAATTAATTGTATAAATAAATGCTTTAAAGTTGTGTGACCTAATCACATTACATTACACAAAGTCTAAAAAAGGCAATTTTATTTCATACGAAATTTGGATCAAATGGTAGTATAAAGTTATACAAAATTCCAAAAAAGGAAATCGATGTGCATACATATAATTTTGGCTAAAATTAAAAATTATAAGTAAAATTTAAAACCTGTTACAAAGCAACAGGTAGCAAACTAGTTTTTTATATATTAAAACTTCTTAATTTATTCTTTTATTTCATTATAAAATTTATTTATATAATTAAAAATATTTGTTGTATAATTATTATCTTTAGATTAACTGTATAAATAAATGTAATTTGATTCTATAATATTACATAAATTCCAAAAAAGAAAATTTTATTTCCTATAAAAATTAGATTAAACGGTAATATAAGATTACATAAATTTTCAAAAAAGGAAATTGATATGATATATATATATATAATCATATCTCCATATAGTCACCTAATTGGTTCTATCAAATTTGGTAATTTTATAGAAGTGTGACTATGTAAAGATAACTTCTCTATAATCACCATCATATTAAAAATCATGTGCGGTGACTATATAAAAGGTTTTTCAATTTTTGGTTAGAAATTTTATTGTAAATGTTAATTAATAATATGTAAATTAATTTAAAGTTTTAAATAAAATTATCAATATAAAATTAGTAATTATTTATTAGTTAGTAATTATTATTAAAATGTATTATATAAATGTTTAGTTATTAAATGTTACATTAATTAATGCTAAAAAAAATATGAAAAGTTAAATACATGATACTTTCAGAAGCATAGCAATTAAATACTAAAAAAATCTATGATCAATGCCTGTTTTTGTTATTGTTATTTAATCTGTTTGATAATCTTAAAGTACCTTTTAAAGAAATTTACATTTTTTATTTAAAATTCATTAATGTTCTGTTGCTCAAAAAATGTAATTCAGGTTTGTAAGGATTTAAGAGCATCATCTGGAAAGACCAGAGTTTCTTCTTCTTCAGAATCATTATTATCATCATCATCACGTATTTTCTCCTGTATCAGTCTTATAATATCATTTTCATTTAAAATATTCTTGGTTAGGATTTCCTTCTAATTTCAAAAAAAACTATTTAACGCATCCATTAATGAAATAACTGAAGAGTCATCTATATCAAACTCTCTAATCATTCAATTAATATCAGCCGTTTTATTATCTCTCACTTCTTGTTGGATCTTTGATACATTTGATGCATTTTCTCTTTCTTTATCAAATAAAGAAGGTAAAATCCCTGTCTTTTTCCAACAATTCAAACCCGTTTCTTCAGATACATTATCCTATGATTCTGCAATATAATCAATTGCATCCTTTATATTAATCTTTTTCTTATTTATATCTAGGGCTACGATCGGTAACGGTAATTACCGAACTGAACCGATCAGTTTTGGTATCAGATCGGTATCAGTTTTGTGATTTACCAAACCAAATCCTTCGGTAAATATACCAATCAGTTTCAGTAATTTCGGTATCAGTATCAGTTTTGTGATTTATCGAACCGATTTACC
>QKYT01001335.1:2284-15447 GCA_003550305.1 Glomus cerebriforme | reverse complement strand
TTTTTAAAAGTGTTATAACAAAAATACAAAAAAAAACATCATATATTTACCAGAATAATAGATAGTAATGGCTTTTTAGAGGGTCTTATATAGATAACAGATAGATTATTTCAGGTTGGATTTTTCATCTTAGATCTTTTATTTGTACATTAGTTACGCTTGTTTTTGGCCAAAAAATCATCANTTTGACAATAATATTTNAATAATTTTNATGANTNAACCAGTTTCTACTGAATAATGAATATTTAGGACGTGGTGGGTGTCAGATTTTAGCGTTTTATTGTGAGTTACTATATGAAAATATTTTTTTCAATATTTTTCTTGGCATTTTTAAGTTTCATCACATGACTTAGTATCACAATGTGATTCTTGACNTTTTTGATTGGCAGAATTTTGCTTATTTAATTTTTTTTTGCAAATTTTTTCCCCCGAATTTATATAGTAACTTTCTGCCGATCATATGCGGATCAGGTCTTAATTGCTAATCCGCCTAAGAACGGCACTATCCTACTATTAAAAAAGGGGCAAAAATATATATGATTTTATTAGTAACTCGAATCTGGCGCGCGAATCCTTCGGTCGATCTTGCCTTTTTTGGGACAGATGTTACACAACTTCCCAAATTTAGAGGACGTCTAAAGCGGGGCAAATCACGTGACTTCAGAAAAAATTTGCTTGTCCAAATAAAAGTTTCCCCTACTTATATAACTTCCTAAAGTACATATTGTAGGTGTATTTTAGCCTGCTCTGCAAGTTTACTTAGANCGCAAAATGAGGTTATGAATACCACTTTTGATTTATTTGACTTTTTTCATTTTCGTCAAAATTAATTTATCCATTTTTGGATATGATCAGCAAAGTTCGTTCGTCCATATGTAAAGTCAAAACCAGTATTTTTAACCTACTTTATTTCCTTATGTAAACTTACAGAGCAGGCTAAAATACACTTACTCTAAAATTTCTAAGTTTATATTATGATTAGTTTCAAAAATAATTTATAAATTTGTATACTTGTAAATCATATGATTTGCCCCCGCTTTAGACGATCTCCAAATTTAGTAATTTTTATTTTTAGGAAAATGGATTTTGTGGAACGGGTATCGCCCAAAAAGGAAAGTATGTAGATCGTTACCTTTTTGGGCGATACCCGTTCCACAAAATCCATTTTCCTAAAAATAAAAATTACTAAATTTGGGAAGTTGTGTAACATCTGTCCCAAAAAAGGCAAGATCAACCGGAAGGATTCGCACGCCAGATTCGAGTTACTAATAAAATCATATATATTTTTGCCCCTTTTTTAATAGTAGGATAGTGCCGTTCTTAGGCGGATTAGCAATTAAATATAATAACTATAATAAATATAATAAAGAAATTAAATATCTTAACTATCCTAATTATTACTAAGATCATTAATATCACTACTATTATTAAGATCACTATGATCATAAAAATTATGATCATAAAGTACACAGTACGACGCAGTAAATCGGCACAATAATGTTTCATACTAATAGCGATCTTCTTTTTTAATATATTTTAGGGGTATTTTTTAGAAAAGTGTTACATAACAGATAGTTAATGTATTTTCAAAAAAAGAAAATAAAATTGATATTTATGATGGAGACAAAAATGGGTGATAAAACATTTTTTGTTAAGTCATTATAGTAAATAGTCCTTCGCTGGATTACTTGTCAATATATTCTTAAAACTTATATCCTATCAAATCATTAATTTCAGCTTATGCAAAATACCTATTTGCAACTTCCATACAGGTCTCAAATGATTTGAAATGGCACTTGTGCCTGTTTAATCTTATTTGAGCCTTTTTACACAAAGGTATTCTACCTGAAGATGCCATCATACATTCTGGATGTAATTGATTAAGTGAATGGATGAGCGATCAATATAATATCTCCAATTTCTAAAAAAGAATTATTTTATTAATATAATATAACAAATTTCTAAACTAAAATCACTGTTCTAAAAGTTTTTTATTTACATGCAAAAGAAAAAGAATTACGAATAAAATGTCATATGTTTTTAATAAGAAAGGTATCATTCTTTATAAAAATATTTCATCCATATCATTTTTTGTTATAACTGCTAAATCACCATTATTATTATTAGCTTAGAAATAAATAAATGAATTTTTTTATATTTTTTCTTGCTTAATAAATTCTTTTCAAATTACTGCAAAAAAGTTAAAGATTTTTGCATAATGTGAAATAGTGTTAAATGAAAAAGGTATTATACATGAGGCTAATACAATGGCTAAATATTTCTTTTTATTAATAAGAAAAGTAGCAAATAATGTGAGTCTATTACCAATTGTTTGAATGCAATATATTCTAACTCTTTTTACATCCTTAATTAAACAATCAAAATTATTTGCAAGTATTCTACACAAGCCACAAACAGATATTAAAAGTAATTTTTTTGCATCTCCAACTGTGTATTTTTTGTTAAAATTAAATAGTAGTCTAAAAACTTCAATATCTAAAATTTCAGTGATATCAGATAACCTTAAAATTAACAAATTCACTTTTTAGAGTTATATATCACTCAAAAAGATGTTATTTGCATCTTTTATTGATCTAATATCCTTTTCAATCCACTTATATTTTATGTCAGAAAAGGAATTTCTAAATGCATGAAGAACTGGCGAAAGACATTCAATAATATATGATTTTTCTGATAAGGTTGCTTGTCTAAACCTCTTTAAAATCCTACGATTAGTTTTGTCAAAATTTTACTATAGATTTATTATAGTTTTGATAGAGTTTCAGCAGCTTTGGCAATTATAATAGGTTTCAGCAGTTTCACTTTTCTCCAGAGTTTTGCCAGTTTTTTAATATAACTTTAATATAGTTTCAGCAGAATTTTGCTTTTTGGCGAAATACTATCTTTCCTAAACCCCTAAGTTTTGGCAAGCAACCTTATTTTCAGATATATTCTGACTTATAACCTTAAGTGACAGAAACTTGAACATTATGATAAAGTCTAGTAAAGTATGTCTTATGAAAAAAAGGAATCTTGTATCTTCTGTTATTTTATCGTCTTTAACTTCTGTCTCTGCTATTATTTTTGAAGTAATTACTGATAATCTAATTGTAAAATTATTTCAAGTTTTTTACCTATTGAATTATTTAGGATTGATTTGTTTCACATTTTAAGAATTTTCTCAATTTCTTTATATAATTCCTTTTCAGTAGTTTTTTTAATAAAATGCAATATTAACCCAAAAGCACAAATTATATGTATAGAGTATTTATTGTATGATAATTTTATTATAATAGACTTATTTGGTAATATGATCAATGGATTTGTGACTTCATGTATTATAGGATATGATGTATCTTCATGTGAATAATACTCTTCATGGACATATTGTTTTGATCTTGCATTTTTATGCTTAATAGATCCAAAAATAAGGTTAGAATTTAGAACTGGATGATTTATGAGTACATTGTTTATAATCTTATAAAATAATAATTACAATACCTTACCTTAAATACTTTTATACCTTCTAAATCTGATAAATCTGAACTTGAGAGTTCAGCGTAGCAGATCTTTTTGTTCTCCTAAGTGACATTCCATTCGAAGGCTCTCCTTCTTAATGGAAATCATATATTTGATAAGAAGACATTTTTGTTGCAAAGTATATAATAGAAAAATATAACTATCTTATTTTCTGATGTTCATGACTCTTGTCCATATTGATATTTACACGATACAAGTTCATCGATTTCTTCAGTAATTAAATTAATAGCAGAAATAGTAGTTCATTATTGCTAAATAATTTCTTTCTGTTGAATTTTAGCATTATTAGCTATAATCTTCTCATCATCATATTTACGCTGAATGGTTTTTTTTGCGAGCTCAAGCCAGTATTATTTTTTAGGTTCCTTTATTTTGAAAGTAATGTAAAGGTATATTTAGAGATACTGTTTGGCTAATCTGAAATCTCTAATAATAAATCACAAAACAATCATATTCTGAAAATCCTGAATTATTCTCTAGCAACTCGCAGACATAAAAATCTATGTTTTGCTACTCTTTTATTAGTCTTAAGGTGACATAAATATCATGCAAATAACCTTTTGGTACTATGAAATCCTTTTCATCTATGATTCATAACATTTAGCAATTAATTCCAATATCAAGAGTTAAATTTCAGTTTATATTTATTTATTTTGTGTTTTACTTGGATGCTATCTAGATACAATTTTAATTGGTTTTTTTTTAATCATGTAAGAACAATATGTATACATTATTAATTATATTTAGTAAACTAAATATAAAGAACAAAATCCTGCTTATAAATCCAGTGAATCAAGTTGTCTTACCCATAATGCAAAAAGAGACTGAAGTTCCATACAAATACAAAAAAAATATTAAAACTAATCTAAAAAAGAAAAAAAAAAGAAACAAGAAAAATAGCTAAACTAGAATCCCCTCCAGATGGTATTATTCTAATGTGATAGGTGATAGCAAGATATAAATTGAAACAAAAGTCTCATGATTTTCTACCCATTTTATTGTCCATTTATCACATGAACATCTAAACTGGAAAGAGAAAATTAGTAAGCTATGGGTATTACATAAGACAGATAACATTACTGCAGATCTGAATTATTTCTACAAAAATTTCTAATATTTTGAGCAATTTATTTAAATTTCTCTTTTATGATTTTGTTAAAAACTCTACCCTTTAACAAAAGATTATTACCTAACATTAACAATTTGGTTAAGACTTAAATATGCTAGGTTAAGATTAAAGTTTTCTTAAAAATATTACGGGCTTTCAGATTTGAATGAGTATGGTAATTATTTTTCTTACTAGTATTAGATGGTAAATTGAAGGATAACTTCTTGTTTTGATTTTTCTTCAAAGAGAAAATATTTGCCAATAAATACTTCAGATTAGATTTTTTCTTCCTAATACTATCTATCTTCCATTTGATGACAAGTTTGTGAACTTTAAATTTGGCACAGCAGGTCTCATTAAGATCATCTGAGGTTTGGAAAAACCCTATAATTTTCTGTTTACCTTTGGAAGTTTTTACCAGTTTGATTGCAGATAAATGATAATAGTTCATAAATTCCTTATCCTGAAAAATATGATGTTCTTCAAAAGTTTTCGCCAAAATCAGTTAATACAGTATGGCTTGAAAGATCATCTTTTATTTGTATTCTTCTAATGACCAGTCTGCTAGAAACTATCTAACCAAAGTAGTGTTTAATAAAATTTGCCATTAACCTTTTTCAAATATATTAAGTATTGTAGTTCTCAGTACTATTGTGATTCTTATGGCTTTCACAAGAGAACCTAAATATTTGTTTATTTTCTCTGTTATTTTCTCAGTATCCTATTTATCTGAGATATCATATAATATAATATTATGCACATTTAGTTGTAAATTTGTAATTTAAGCAGTATTGTGAATCCTGTGATGATATAAAGCTGATGCTTCTTCTTAATCTTTTTAGGAGATTTTGAAGGAGGTGCAGATTTATCTGCTTTTTTTATGGACTTTATTTATTTCTGTGAAGAATTTCAGGTATTGAAATAACAGATTTAGGAATATCTTTCTCAACTTCCATATGATTGTCATCCTGAAGCGATATTTTTTGTAATGATAGATTGTGAAGATTTTCTTATATTATGATCAGCATACTTAACTGATTGCTATTGGTATTTTCTGTTGATATTGATTCCTAGAAAGCTGCTTTAACAGACAAGTGCCAATCCAGTAATGATTTCTTTGTAAATTTGCTGAACGTTTGTATACCAATTGTTGGAGGCTGCACTGTGCCTGCTGCAACAAGTTTGGCTTTGAGTTCGTCAATGGTAATTTTGTACCTAGTTATTTTCTCCAGAGTCTCATCAAGATTTTGTAAGTTAGCATCCAATATATCTTCATAAAATTTACTCACTATTCCTCTAATAAGAAATAGTATTGTAGGTAAGAACTGTGTGTAGTCAGAAACTCCTTTGACAAAACGTCTGAGATTATTTGTACTGCTATCTTTATTCTTCATTTCATGCCAAAGATGGTGTTGTTATGTGAAGGCAGTAACTTCATTGAACTTTTTGTTACCTATATCTTTGCACCCAAGAGAATGAATATAATCATTGAAAAATTTGTCTGAATAGATAAAAACTATTACTTTCATTTTAAACAATTTATTAAGCAAATAAAATTTTTTTTGTAAAATTTACTGCATATTTCTAATAAAATGAAAAAAGTGAGTCAATTTCCAGTTGCATCATCTATTATTACATGATTGGTAATATTATGTGATCAAGTAATGTGACTTATCTTCAGTATATTTTGCATCACATACCGTATAAATGTCTCGCTAGTTGCTACATAGCCCTTTTGTTGAGAGATACCGTAACTTTTGTATTTTGAAAGCTTTTTGCTTGCTTGATAACCTCCACTCTTGAAGTGGTTATGGTTGCGATATTTTTCACACTTTCCCTATGCTAATAGACCCAGTGCAAACCTGCTCCAAGGCTTATAAACTTGTGACTCTGCCACTCTGGAATGTGTATCTCTGTAGCTAACAAAAAAATAGAAGTCTATTCACACACATAACCCTCATACTACAACGCAATTCACATTTCACAAAAATTATTTTGATGAAAGGTCTGAAACGAGCAAAATTTTATTGGTTTTTTAAATATATATTATAAATAATAAATAAAATATATGATGCTGTCAAAGAGGAAGTGAGTACACAGATCCTAGGCTGTTTAATGCGAGTCCTAACATCAATTTATTTTCTTTGCTCTCTTAGGCTTTTTATTTCTATTACTATTGCTAATTATAAGATTCACATCTCTACACTTGCACATATCTACAGAATTTTCATCTATCTATATCACTCTATAAAAGATTATTTCCTATCTGAGATTAAGTAATTTCAAATCTACAAGTATAAATTCAGGAGATTAGCAACTGATGTAAAAAAAATAATATTTCTGATTCACACTTACCACTACAATTCATTTCATAACATTTCATTTTACCTTGTATTTAGGAAATTTGTTGCTTAGAGTATTATAAAGGTATGTTAATTTTTTTATCACCAGTATGATACTACGTCAAATTTTGTTGAAAGCTATAGCAATTTACTGCGCTGATGAGACACGTAATTCAATAATATTTTCAAGTTATTATACTACGCCTATTATATGATGATAGTTAAGATTTTTATGGCAAAGATCAAAATGCTGATGTCCGTTTTATTTTGGAACATCTATAAAGGTAGAAAAATTGATTAACGTTATGATGACATGTTTTAAGAAGCTAGTCGAATAATAACCAACTTATCTTATAATTACTTTGCAGATTATACTTATTTGTTCGATTGTTAAATATGGCGAAAATAGTGATAAGTTTGAATATTTCACTTAATTTTTTGCACAAAGCGGATAAATGAATTCACTAAATAATACCTCATCTTTGACCTTTTTATATGATTTGTAGTGGGTTTAAGAATCGATTTTTGAAATAAATCTTTGGAAAAATTATATTATTTATGATTCATCACAAAAATCAGATCAATGGACACTCAAAATTATAATAGACACTGGGATGTGAAATCGTGTTCTTGAATCAACAGGAGGGGTAATTATTAATACATGAGTATCAATGAATAGTACTGCATATTTATTGAGTTCCAGAATTATGACTTCATTATAATAAACTGGAAGGAAATCTGTATCATAAAATATGTATGCAAATAAAATCTCTCAATCCCTACAACCCATACTATGCAGAATATTATCATGTAATTATTGTGCTTAATGAATCTTTATTTTATTAAAAGTAATTAAAATACATATCAGGCTTTAGATCATAATACACATTTCTATGCTAAAGACTGTGTAAATTATATACAATTATTTTTTACTAACTTTTTTTTTATGAGAGGCTTTATCTCTTTTTCCATAACATCTTCATACTATTTCTTAAGTGAATCAAAAATCTCAGTCTTTGCTTCCAATTTAACTAATCTATTTAATAGATAATCGCATTTATCCTTATTTAATCTATAAATTTTAAGTTCTTTACAGTTTTTATACAGATAATTTGAACCAGGTATATTACAAATATTCATCATTGAATTATTAACTATATTTTTCATATTGTTCTAACTAATTTCATTGAAGTAAAGGTTGGTATGGACATGACATCCTAGCGAATACAGATCATTCCTTAGTTCCGGTTTTCATGTACCGAAGTTGAATACTACAAAATGAAAACTTAATTTTTGTTGTATAGAAAGAAGAAATTTCCAAAAATTGGTCAACTTCACTAGATTTTCATTCTATATATGCTTTTTGGATACTAATATAAACATTCAGAATGAATCTTGTTACATTGCAAAAATATATTCACTGAATTTATCTTCTATTTTGGAAAGATGTTCTATCATAAGAATATCAGATATATGAAACTCACAGATTTTCTTATTATGATCCTATGATCCTTATATTTTATGGAATGTTTATATAAGAACTTTAGATGAGGCCTTTCTATTGGAAAAGTACTATCACAATATATTATTTCATGCTAAAGACAAAATGAAAAGTTGTAATCAGAATGAATAATGTCTGATGATAACTCACTGCATTTACATTCTCCTTTTTTCTTATATTGAGGGCAGATATTAAATGCATCAAAATCTAACTCATCATCTTCATCTTTAACATTAACCTTAGTTTTGGTAGGTTTGGGTGGAAATTGTTTCTCTGCGTTTGTAATATAATCCTGAGCAATTTTAATTGTATTTGGTTTGCCCTTAAGAAATACATTATACCATGCCATAGTCTTGAGAGAAACACAGAATTCTAAAACTTTTTTATGATTATCAAATTTGACTTCTATTCTATACAATTCTGTTAAAGATATATCTAATTTAACTTTTTCTAAAAGTTGAGTAATAACACTTGAAAGTATTTCTACTGAATTTTTCAGGTTTTGGTCGAGACGCACTTCACATTTGAAATAAGGTTCCTCAAGAGTTTTTGAAATAACTATGTTTATTGTTCTACAAATACAAATAAATTAATATATGTAAAAACTATTTTTATCTGAACTAAAGAAATTCAAATACTTATATAATATAAACATTTTAAAGCAATTCAGAATTGCGAGTTCACAAGCTCTTTATAACATATGCTTTTGTCAGTACTATTTACTTTTAGAGTAGGTCCTATATTATGTGTAGATGCTCTTTCACATTTTCTCACATTTGTTCAGAAAAAAAATAGAGGTATTGGTTAGCATGATTATTTTCTTTTTCAAATATACAGTATATGCAAAAATTAATATATCACACAGATCCTATCCGGTGATTAATTTATTTTGTCACATAGGAGTACTATATGTAGCTCAAAAATTCTGATTAATGATCACCACTTCCAGTCAACCGGAATACTACCGCAAATTATCCACATAGGTCACAGATCGGAATACTAACTAAATAATCTAATTAAAACAAGAGGCGTTATAGTACTCATAAAATTCTCAACATAGGTATTTGGATTTAGCTGATTTACAGCCTCTTTGCTAATTTTATAATACCTTCTCAGGTTAAGGTATTTCAAATTAGGACACGAACAGGCAATTTCTTTAATAATTATATCAGAAATAATTTCACAAAAGGTAATGTCAAGATGCTGGAGCTTTGGGCAGAAATGAATAATACCATAAATTAATAATTCAGTAATCTCTGTGTGATAGGCAATATTTAAATATTCTAATTTATGGCATGATATTGCGATTCTCAATAGACTTCCATCATCTACTTCTTGAGTATGAAAGCTCCTAAAGTCACCTAAATGATCATCACACAGATTGAGATACTTAAGATCTGGATAAGAACCCGCTATCAAATTCTATGCTATTTTTAAAACTTAAATGAATTATATTTTGACATGAATGTACAATGCCTATGATTTTTTCATTCTGAAGTGAATGGTAATAAGAAATTTCAAGATGAGTTACATCTAAACAATAAACTGGTTTTTGCTTTTCACGTACTAATTTTATGAATTTCTTCAATTAAGAGTGATCATCTTTGCAGTAATTATAAGTGTACTTAGAATGAAAGCAATTTGTAGTATTCAGATAATCTTAATCTGAGATAGGATTGTACTCCCTGAAATTGCATCATTTTTAAGAAATACATCTTAAACACTAAATTTTTTTTGGTATAAAATAACTTATTCATCTCTTACTTTTTATCAAACATAAAGCATCAAAAAAAAACAAAAAAATTCTTCGCCGTTTTATTACATTTACCAAACATTTTATAATCCATTCAAATACATATGATTAATTATGAAATAAACAAGATTATGAATTATGTAAAATTATTTAATAAGTTAATTATATCATTATAATCTCAACGAAAAAAAAATTGAACTAATTTCTTTTCATTTTTTCTGTTTTGTTAATCAAGTTAACCATAACCCTTTCACAGAAGAAGAGAAAAATTATGTATATAATTGGATTATGAAAAATCAAAATCATAACATGATTCGATGAGAATATTTACAACTAGAAATTCAAAAAATTTATAGTAAATTCCATTTATGAAATAATCTCAAAAACATTTGAAATACTAAAAAAAGATAACGTTTACAACAATCTAGTGTAGAATTATTTAATTCTGGTCTTTCTCTCTCTCCTCTTAATGAAGTTAATGAAAAAATGTTACAAAAAGTATTTATAGGTTTATAAAAATTTAGTTATTAATTCATTAATTAAATACTAATTAATGTTTAAAATTAAAAGTTTGTAATAAATTGTATATTTTTTTGAATACTAATAATACTATTATTACTATAATTTTAAGAGCATGAATAATTTTTAATGATGAAACAATTCATTTATTTAATGAATTTAGTAATTTTTATTGTAAAATGAATAATACTATAACACAAGTTACAATACCTGATCATTTGATAGGAAGACTTTTTTTATTTAGCATAAGAAAGAGTTTGATGTGATTGTACTATTCCTAATATATTNANTTNTTNGCTTAATTTGTATGCTTAGTNATATTGATCATCAAACATCTATATGTTTTTTGATCAAATTTGTAATGGCTTAATTGATTTAGAAAATGCTCATTGTAAAATTAAATCTGAACTTTATATATATATATATTAATATATATATATGCATTTAAATTTAGATTTAAATTTNGATCTTAATTAAAATGAAATTTAAATTNAATATGCATATAGCTTATTGNTTCTTTGAGATCATTAGAATAAAATTGAAAATTAAGCTTTTCTGTGACACTTTCATTGTGTGTTAAATTGGGGAATCAAGTTATAGATTTTGCAGTAAAATTTAATTTTGTAGATCACTTTCAAAAAAAAAGTTTTTAAAATATAAACTAGCTGGATTATACTGGGATCAATGATTGGTTTAAATTAATATAATGATAGTGATAATAAATTTAAATAAAAATTTAAAAATGATAAAAAAAAAAAAAAAAAAGCTATGATGGGGTCTGGGGGGTCTCGGACCCCCCAGAAATTTTTTTTTTTACATTAATTTTAATTAAAAAAATATAATATAATTATATTGTCATATTTTAATACCTAAAAAAACAAAAAAAAAATAATTTAAAAAACGTAAAAAATCAGTAGTCTATTATTATTATTAAAGATAATTAACTAGCTACAGTATATAAATTAGGTGTAAATGAATCACTGTAAAATCCAAAAATTATTTATATAGATTAATCTAAACATTATTATTACACAAACTTTTTTATATTTTATTTAGTTTATTTATTTCTTTATTTGGTTAATTTTAGTAAATAAAATATAATATTCGTGTAATTTTCTATTTGTTTTTTTTTTTACAGTAAAAATAAATCATTTTTCTAACAAATAAAATGATTTCTCTTTTAGACAAATAAAAAAACATTTTTTAAAAAAAATTGGGTCATATTTTTTTATCACATTATTTGTTAAATAATGAATAATCATATGGATTTTGGAAAAAAAAAATAAAAAAGATAAACTCAAATTTTTTTTATTTCTTTATCTGAATAACTTTAGTAAACAAAATGTAATCATAGAAGTAAATAAAATATAATATTTTCTCAAAAANATNATTGTTTATTTCCTTATTTGTAAATAAATAAATAAATCATTTTTAAATAAAATAAATCATTTTTTCTAATGGAAAAAATAATTTCTTCCTTATACACGAAAAAAGATGCTGGCGCAACTACTAATCTACACATTAAACCAAAGATTTACCCGTTCATAAGATAAATGTGGTAGGAATAGCCTCAGATTCTTCAAATATTACAGAAGCTGGTATTAAGTTAGAATGTACTATATCTGATTATTTAACAAAAGATAAACCAACTGAGATACAAATTACACTAGTCCATCCACATAAGAGCCGCTTAAGAAATCAAGTTCTTACAGTAAAACGTGGTTCATCAATTTTTTTTTCAGGCACCTTAACTTCTCTAGAAAATCAACTTTATGTAGAATTACATAATTTTAGTTTTACATGAAATCAAACAACAAAATCTGCTAAGGAAAAGATGCCTTGGTTATCAAACTCATCAGAACCTTCTATGTCATTGAATAGTTCAATAGTACAAGTTATTCATCAAAAAACACAGGAACGACAGTCTACATCTACACCAGAAAGACACGAAACAGCATCTACGACAGAAATTTTGGAAGAAACCTTAAAAGTCTAAGATAAAATTTCAGAAGAAACACAAGAAATTTCAGAAAATAATCAAGAATTACCGCAATCCACGTTAGGAAAACGCAAAACTCATACAAAAAAAACTAAATAATTAATTAATGCTTCTTATTTTTTTTTGTCAAGAAAGCTAATTAATTTTATGAGTTTAATATGCAAATTGATAATGAACATTTTTATTCTCATATTTTTTTTTATTTATCAAATAAATATATTTTTTTTGCAAATAGTCTTATTGCCAATACAAATTGGTTTAATTTTCTCATGTGATGTAAGTGGCTTTTGATCTTTCCTTTTAAATATTAGTAAGATTTACAATAATTCTTAAAAGATGTTCTAATTTTTTTTACTTAATTTCTCCTTTCCTTTTATAGTTAGTAAAATTTCCATTCCACC